>JABUQX010119508.1:0-12628 GCA_015478945.1 Trachelipus rathkii | reverse complement strand
GATATAGCTTCGTTCAATATCGATTTGAGTTGTTTAACCGTTTCGCATTTATCATGAAACGCTTTCATGATTTTCGTGCATATACTTCATATATATATATATATATATATATATATATATATATATATATATTATATATATATAATATATATATATATATATATATATATATATATATATATATATATATATATATATATATATATATATATATATATATATATACATATATAATATATATATATATATATATATATATCTTATATATATATATATATATATATATATATATATATATATATATATATATATATATATATATATATATATATATATATATATATATATATTTATATAAAAATACAGATAATGATCTGACAACCTTTTCATATTGGTGGCGACTGAAAGAAAAGGTTAGATGGGATCATAAGAGTTGGACCCACTTCCTGCACCCTGGTACAACAGGTCCTGAATTTTTTTTTTTTCATTTTTGCTTTCACAGCTCACGGCAGAGCCTTAATGAAAAGAAGATGTAAAATAATAAAAAAAAATGTAAAATATCCCCACCTAACGCAGATTTTGCAAGTGAGCAATAACGCAAGCTGGAAAGTGAGGTGAATTAAATTCGGAAGGAAGCACTGAAGAAGAAAGGAAATTCCATAGGACAGAGGTGATTGGAAAGAAGAAACTTGGAAAAGGGAGAGGATCCAATATTTGCTCGTGCTACATGGTACCTAAAAATGAACATAAAATTCGGAATTATCAGCCGATTTTGACCTTATAAACACCAAACTGTAGCTTTTTTGGCCTCTAAAACCTTGTTTTCCGGTGTTTTTCTGTGTCTGATGATTATTTTCAAAATATTCAATTTCAAAACCCATGTTTTTGACATTTTTCGTATCAACTTCAAAATTTTATTTTTTTTAAATGACTTCAAACTTAAGACATCGTTAGGTGTACTAACTACAACAAATACATAAAAAAGTCGACTTTTTGAGTTTGTGCTCAGCGTTGTCTTAGTAACCACTTTTTGGGATTTTGAAATGAAAAAGTGCGTAATTTTTTTCCTGTTCGGGCGAAGTGAATGAAATTTTCAGGGCATATGTAGTCAGGGAAGAGGCACATTTATTACTTAGATAATTTCTTTGTATATGTATTAGTTTTGGATTTGTTCTTGGAACAATTTTTCAAAAAAAACAATTTTGGGAAAATTTTTAAAACTTTTCTTTTGAGTATACAAAAAAATATCTAAGTAAAAATAGGTGTATCATCGCTAACCTATACTATAGAAAATATGATGTTGTCGGATAAGTAGAAAAAAATATATCTAATATTTCACTTTTTCAAAAATTTAATCGTTCCAAAAAGTGAAATATTGAGACTAAACTGTACGATCTAATGTACGATCGAGATTCCTTCTTCATCAGTGAGGCAAAAGAGAGGAACCATTTAGCATTTGAGCCAATTAAACTATGTTTATCTAACTCTTCATATGCTCAATATTTGATTTTATAAATCCATTTTCCCTCTATATTTCTAATAATAATATAACCACTGTATGTATGTAAGTAACTATGTTACATACATCTAAAATAACATATATCTTATATATATTTAAAGTACCATAAAGTTACATATATCTGAAGTAACCAAAGTGTGTATAATCATAAAATTCTATTCTAATTTGTAATATCTAAATATTTCTTTACTTACCTTTTGTTGTAAAGAATCGGCAACTAATAAAATTAAAAAAAGATTATTTGCGTTGACTGTAATTGCGAAAATTCCCCCAACGGGGAATTTGGACACAGTGGTCATTTCTACTCCTTTAGCCAAAATATATGTGAGATAATTAAGAAAAACAAGAGAAATGGAAACTTGAAAGTATTCAAATAACTTTTCCGTAACGATGTAGTATTTGAACATCTTTTTCTTGTATGATTTCATGTCTTTCAAGTTCATATTCCTTTGAAATAGTTTAAAATTCAGGGAAAAGTTTCAATACCAATGGACTATTTGTAAAACGCAAAGCTTCATCTTTAAATTTATCAGCTAGAGATGATAATTTTGCAATAATAGAGAAGAACAAGTTGCAATAAACTAAATTCAATGTGATCCCGTAGTAAAACAAAAAGATATATGCAATTGACGTCAGCTTTATGGGATCTTGTCCCGTTATAATGATTCTAATAAAATTGGCTGAGTAGGATAGTACCAACCAAATAGCAGCTAAGAGCATTAAATAATTTTCTTTTTCTTCTTTTGAGTTTAAGGCGATAAGTTTCTTCAGCGATGCTTTTAAAGTTTCAGAATCAAGTCGCGTTTGAATCGTTGTAGTCAAAAGTGATGAATACCAAACAAAACGGCTTAAAACTGTAACAGAAGCGTATATTACTTTTGTATAAGCAAATGACGAGATTGGTTCAAGATTTCTAACGTTAATAATGAAAGTTTGTGCAAGGAACACTGGATAAGATACTACTACAGCTATTAAAATAACATTATTATAAATACCTTGAACTTTATTTATCCATTTAAATTTTTTACCTCTAAAGTGATAACATTTAACACCAAGTAAAGAAGCAATAAATACGCTTATTATTAGTCCACTATTGAATTTTTGTTTCATATTTTAATTGTCAAACAACTAAAATTTACATTTAAATGAAAACTCTTTTTTTATTAACACCAATATATTTACTGTATTTATATTAACTAATTTCACATTTTCTTCTATTAAAACCTGATAAACAATTTATATTCAAGTTGTCCATGTTCAGGTAGTAAGAGGTTTAAATTTTTGCTTAATTTATTTTCTAAACATGAATAAACAAAATTCTGACACATTAATTTATATTTTAGCTTATTTCATTCTTTTGATGTTTTTAAGAAATTTAACTAATATTTTTCATCAAGACTTCCTGAAAGAAAAAACTTTAAAAAACTTTTGAGATTTTTTTTGTGACATAATCATCTTTTTCTTTTAAATTTTAATAAAATATTTTTTTCATTATGCTGAAAGAAAAGAAGTAAAATAAATTGAATATGGTAGAAGAAACATTTCGAGAGAAAAAGTCATCCCAAGATTGCATGAGGAGGGTGCAGTAAAAATCGCTTCTATGATTTCAAAATTTAGTTTTTTCTTAAGCATAAAATTGTATTTCGAACGTATTGTTTGAAAAAGAACTTTTTTAACAAATAGACATAAATTACGTCATCTTATCTGATAAAGAAATGATAGCTCAAATCTAAGTATATATTAACAGAGATATAATTAGCTATATATAGTATATATATATAATCATATATATAATATAGATAAATGATAATATGATATATATATTAGTTAGTACAATGTATAATATATATATATATTATATATATATAAGATATATATTATGTATATGTCATATTGTTGCATATATATATATATATTAATATAATATGTATTAATATAGTATAGTATATATATATAGTATTATAGTAAATATAATAATATTATGATATGATAAATTATATATATATTAATATTATATGATAATATATATATTAATATTATATAGTTGAATGGAAAATTGGATGGAGGAAAGAAATTTGAATTATTTCTTTCAGAACAATCTAGAGTTAGAATTTTTACTGACTGCGACGATGTCATCACTAAAGGTTATAAAGGGGCGGGAGTATGGCGGTAAGGCTGGGCTATTTTTCGACTTGCGTCATATTCTTCTACTATCTTGTTTTCCGTGCAATGTTGCGCCTATCGTATCCCAGTTTTGAGGAAAAAAGGTGAGGGTAGTATATAATATTAATTATATAATATACATATATATATATTATAATAATAAATATTTTAATAATATATATATATATATATTATATGTAGAGATATATATATATATATGATATAATATATATTAATATTTATATAATGATATATAAGTATATATAGAGGTAATTAATATATATTATACACCACTACCACTATCTTTTGCGGAAGGTGCTAAGCATGCCTCGAGAACTGTACGGATTCGCGTTAAACTGCCTTCTATCTTTCGCAGCGAATAATGTCATGAAATCGGCTAATAAGGGGTACATTGGAATGATCAGAAAATAAATGTTGAGGAAAGGTTGAGAGATGATATTAATGTATTTTAGAAAAGGATAATGTATGATTATGGCTCGCTGTGACTGATAACAAAGATATAGAAACCCGTGATAATGTAGTGGCTGTAGGTGGTGTTTATAGTGGAGAAGAATGAATAGGAGAGAATAGTTGCGAATTCTGATATGAGCTGATTTGTGTACATAGGCTAGTGGTAGACTTTGGGTATATTATAGTATAAGTGATATATAGATACGTAGAAATTTCTAAATAGTTAAATCTACGTTTACCACATGACCAGAACTTGTCCATTTCGATACATCCGGTCCATCTGAGTACGGTAATGTTTAGAAGAGAGTGTCGATTTTCTGGGATCATCTGAATGATGTTGGATGGTATGGGGTGAGGAGTTTCAGATTGATTGTGCTTGGTGACCTAAATGGTTCTTTGGCAAAAAGATGATATATATTAACAGGTGGTTTGTTATATTATGTGTCATTGAGAAAATTAGAATGAGGAAGGTGATTGATCTAAGTGAGGAAGAGAATAATGTTTGTAAGTTAAATACATTTATTTAACACCATCATATATATACATAAGTATACTAGAGTTTTGATTTAATGATGTAGAGATCTTGTATCGAAGCTGTAATATGATGAATTTGTAGCTTAGAGTTGTAAGGAAGATTTTATGAAGTATGGGCTTCTGAAATTCCCGCAGAAAGCGGTCGCGGTGTTCTGGATTAGGAAGTCGAGAATTTAAGGGCTCGTTAGATGTGTTTATAGTATAAAATTTTAGTTAGGGTGAGCTTGATGGTGAGTAGTATGATGATTAAAGGAAGAAGTGAAGAATAGTGATGTGAGGTAAAATGTGTATGGGATAATCAACGGTTCATCAACATAGATCACGTATTTCAAAGTCTTCGCAATAAATCAGTTGAAGTGTGACAGTTGAAACAAGCAAAATGAAACTTATAAATAAAGATAACAATTGTTATGCTAGTATTGCAAAGTGAAAGTTAATGCGATGTAATGGATGTTAAACATAACGTAGATGCAGATTATGATATAAAACAGTGATGTACATGATGGAATGAAGAAGTGATGCAACGGGTTAAAAATCAAAGGAAGCTGGGTTGAAATGTACTAAAAAGCAATGATGAGGTTTCAAAAGAAATGTTTGGATTTACATATAAGGAGGAAAAAAAATAAGTACTAAAAGTGCATTACGTAGGAGGTGAGAAAAAAGAGGGTAAAAAAAAAAAATGAACAGAAGAAGGATAAATGAAAAATTGGTACTTAGAACGGAAATATGCAAGCTCTTCTGATAGAAAACGCGAAACCTTAAGAATTAAAATATAAGGTAGAGCTGTGCAAATAGAATAATGTAATTAGGAATTAATATTGAATTTTGGTTGCTTTCGAGCTAACTTATTGAAATTGGATTGAGGAGTAGTTCCTCTTCTGCAAGCCACTGATGCAACACAACTCATAGCGTAATGAAACAGAGTCTCTCGTAATCGTGAATGTGTTTGGGTTTTGATGTGATGCAAAACAGTAAATAGGTTATTTTGAGTATAAAGAGGTGTAGCGGTATATTAAGGAGAGATGGAATCCAGAGCGAAGGTTTAGTATTGAGAAAGTTGATAAGAATGTTAAATCTGCAGGTTATAGCTGAGAATTAGAAAGTAAACGGAGGCCGCAATTAGTGAGCTTGATTGAGATTGGTCAGTTGGTGTAACAAAGTGTTTTAGGAGATTCCTGTGTTCCGCAGGAAGATTAACTCTATGCGAGGCAGAATAATTACCGCATTCTTATTTAAGTCCAACGAGAGGAACATCGCCTAGGACTGTAGGGACATTACTTATCCGAGTGTTGTAAGGAAAGTAACCTAATATGTTAGTCTATCTTTGTGAAAGAGGCGCCTTCCGTATATGATTGATCGCGACTGATGTGTGAAGAACTAAGTTGAGTTTTGTAATGTAGAGAATGTATGTTGGATCAAATCTTTACATTGAAAGCAAATGACTAAATAAAATGAGGGGAGAGAAGAAGGCAATTGAATTTAGTTTTATGATTGCAATAGCGGATTGATAGCAATTTAATAGGGAAGCATATGGTACCGCAGTTGTCTAGTAATATATGTTTGGTGATTACTTCTGAAATGAATCAAACAGTTATATATTACGATAGCAGATAGGCGTGTCGTAAGAATAAATGGATTTGTTTCGAAAAGTGATTGGATTATGCATAGCCCATTTTGAGAGCTCAGGGATGTGTTACTGTTTTCTTGGTATTCAATTTGTATATGATGGGTTATGAGAGAATTAAGAAGTCGGGTTGTGGCAGCAGATGTGTTAGAAGATGGAGAATGTGAACGAGAGGCAATGGAACCTTGCTCCTACCGTATTATATCGCGATATTTGCTTTTGTGCGGGTGAATCGAAGAGGAGTTTGAGAGATCGTAGAAATTTGCAGGTTGTGAAAAGTGAAGGGTTTGAAAGTAACCATAAATAAGAAGTAAGGTTATGGCTGCGAGTGAGGACAGTCTCATATGTGAAGTTATGTTATAGATGGTGAGCAGCTGAAAATAAGTGTCTGAGTTAAATAATTAGATTATATGCTGGATGAAAGGGAACGGGTGATGCAGAATGTAGTAGAAAGTTGTGAAATCAGGAAAGTGACTGTGCAATTAAAAGCTTGCTTGTGGATGTAAAGGGCTAAATCTTGAGTGCGATATATGGTCTCACGATAGAGAGGTATTGTTTTACATGTGTTTATGTTATAGTATTAGACTATGGTCTGGAATAAGATGGTAGATAGATATAATAGTGACAATGTACGTGTCATATGGACAATTCTTGGGGTAACGTGATTAGCAGAAGGTATCAGAAGAATTGATAAATAATGAAGTAAATAACGTATTAGAGAGATGTGTGGTGTGAAAGAAAGAGAGATAATGAAGAGAATAAACTGAAAAGCACGTTGAATTGGTTTTGGTCAATGTGGAAAGATATGATGGTAGTCGGTTGGTTAAGCGTAAGTATAGTAAGGTGAGTGTTTGGGAATCGACCGGCTGGGAGACCGAAGAATAAATGGATTGATGAATCAGTAAAGGAATCCTGGAGGAGAGAAATGTGAGATTGGCAGAGGCGGAAGAAAGGGGCATAATAGCCAGTGAATGTGCAGGTGATTTTGAGGGGTTATGGCTGTGCGCCCCACCTGGGCCAAATGAATGAAACCCCACATTGACGAGTCCATAGTGGTAGAGTCCTTCTCGGTTCCGGTGTAGAGCTCTAAGGGATTTCTGACCTGCGACGATTCTCACCAATAGATAAAGGGGGAGGTTAAGGCTTCTTTCGACTGTCTGTAATATATTCTTCTACTTACTATTTTCTATTTACGGTAAGCATGTCACGCACCTTACCCCAGTCTTGGGGAAAGGTGATGAATTATTTAATATTCATAATAATATATATAATATTATTAATGATTAAGGCATGATATTATACTATTTTATATATAATATGTTATATTATATATATTACTATAGTATACTATATCGAATATATATATATTTATATTATATACTAATACTATATATATATATATATAATAATATATTATTAATATAATAATATATATATATATTATATTATATATATTGTTACGTTGAGCGTTACGGAGAAGAAGGCTGATAGGTATGACGCCAAACTTTTGGTCAGAGGTTCATAATCGTTAATTGAAACTAATATACTAATTTAATTTATGAATAGCATATTACAATAATATAATAATATAATAATATAAATAATAAATTAATAATAATATAATAATAATAGGAGAATTGGATCCGTAATTACGGATTCTATAAAATTACCAATATAAAGTTTTTGTTATGGATTTCAATTTTTTAGATATTTTTAGGCTCTTTCCGTAATTAAAGGTAAAAAACTATAATATGATAAAATCATATAAAAATTTAACGTAAATCTTTAGTATTGACCAATAATTATAAAAAGTTATGTTAAATTTTTGTTAGATATATAATAAGAGTTAAATAAAGATATATATTTTATGAATGTTTCCATAATAATAAGCAATCGTCAGCACACATATTAGAATTATCTTGCGAATACACAAAGAGATTCAATACTCAAGGAGCTACTGTCTTCACTAGCACTCAGTGTGACTCTCCCTTCTCGACGTGGATCGATGGGCACAAGGTTACAGCTGAAGATAGATGAGCAAACTTGAATCGTTTGTAGACCAAATCACTGAAGCTCACAGAAAATAAATGTTACCTCGATTGGACGTAATGTTGTTACAGATACAAGGTTATTTTGAGACGTTATATGATATAGGAGCGGTTTTCCCCGATAATAGTTATGTTTCGCAGGCGAAGAAATGACGTGATAATCCGAAATATGGAACCAATTAGCAAACAAGATTGAGATCCACTGTCTCATATACGGATCTATTACGCAACAGAGCTGAGAGAGTAAATGCGGCGGCACCTCACGCCAGGGTTATGGTACCAATATGCTCCCCTCCGAACAGAGGAAACGTCGTGAGGATCATCGAGATGAGTGAAAAATCGGACCTACTGGGCGAAACGGATCTCGCCTACTTACAGCGCGACTACCTAGATCTCTAGAGCGCATATAAAGATGGACAAATCTCTGTAAGCGTGTGGGTAGGATAGGTGTCCGGATTCGGAGAGGATCGGTATGGAGCGAGGAGCGGAGATATCGTAGCGCGGCGGCGCTGTAGTAGCTGCGAAAGATGCCCGTTACAACAGCTGAGGGATCTGGCGCAAAGGTTCAGTTCGGATGGAGAACCAGTTGATGTAATAAAGGCAGGAAATAATTGGCATAAAAGTCGATTATTAATCCTTGCGAAGTATGGCAAGTTTAGATTGGAGCGGGTGCAGAAGCATAGAGAGGAAGAGTGGTTGGAGAGAAGCAGGATCATGTTCAACTAAAGCCGGTTTGATCCTTAATTTCTAACGGACCATATTTGGACTGCTATCTTGCTTTCATCCTCTGTAAAAAGTGAATAAGTAACTATTCGTCGCGGTAGCGTTTTAATACCAGGAGGGTCCGTGACGTAGCAGGTGCTTGTAAGACCAATACGAGTGTGAAAGTCGGATAGCCGAATTAATACTAGACAGCAAGTCAATCCAGAATCTGCAGCATGTAGTTGGTTGCCGTCGCACTCTTCACCCGATCACTGGAGTCCCTCACGCATCCGCTATGCAATACCTTCCCTCTGGCATTGAGGATTTGCTAGCGCTTAAGTGTACATCCTTTCCTGCTCTGCCATCTGCCTAATCGGCTCTACTACTACATCTCGCGCGCGATATATACTAGTGTACTGCCGTCTCTCTCATATAGGTAGCATGATAAGGGAGTGAGAGTCGCGAGGCCCTATCGGATTAATATATTGAGACGCTATTAACTATCCGTTCAGCCAGCCGGCACTATAGCATCGGTATGCATCTGACGCTCTCTCGTGTTACGAAGTTCTGCTTTATCATGCGCAGAGCGGTGAGGTCTAATGCCGTATCATCGCAGTTGAGAGTTTCGGTAACCAATTGTCCGGTTCCATGGGGCCATAGACTGAACTTGCAGCTGCGGTGAAACGATTCTATGGAAGGCCCTTGAGCCCCTCTGACGGAGGTGATAGCCCTGCAAGAGCGAAGGCGCTAAGATGACGAAAATTAAATGTCATTTTTATTTATGTCGCTTCCCATAGGTGAGACTCCCAAACCTGCCTACCCTTGGAGTCTCCGTGACACCAAGTAAACGACGGCTTAAGAGTCCCAAACCTGGCTATGCCTAGTTGTCACAAAAAATGCCTGAGCAATCGTGTCTTCCCGTGAGTATATCACGCACGGGGAAGGCTTCTACCCGATCGAAAGTGTATCGGTCTATGCAAGTTAAAATATGTCTGTTGAACCACATTTTGAGGCGGTGGTAAAGCGGGCCGACTAGATCAATAGTGCACCTTGCTCAAAAGCTGCTCACCAGGGGCTCTCAAAATAGAATTGCTGAAGAGGTGCGACAGATGGTGCCTGTTGCACTTTGGAATTTTACGTTAGACAACCTGCTGTTGTGCCACCTGTTTAACATCTCCAGTAAGGAACGGAGTATCAAAACCAATAACGAAATGCTTAGCACTATTTAATGAACAATGAATAAACCTCCCCTACCCCTGGGTGACGACACGGTCTGATTAAGTCATATGGTGTGAAACACCATTTCTGAACTGCAAAGAATGGGTTTACTACTGGACGAGGATGTGGCGGAGAGACGTACGGCATAACAAAGGTGGAAAAACTCACACCATTTCTACAGTATTGAACTGTTCGTAAGAAGTTACGAGCACTGGAAAAATCATCCTCTCGAGTCTGCTCGCAGACGAGCCATTTTCAGACGAAAAATCAAATGTCTTGCTAAGAGAGGAGCACGATAGCGTTAATCGATCTTAAGAGCATCAGGCAGAATGTTGTTCTTTTCCTTTTATATGGCGAAATCAGTTGTGAATTGGGCAATAGAATTCAACGGTCCACTGTGCTTCACCTGAGGTGACTTTTGCACTGTGAGAAGCTGTTATGCATTTATGCCGTGATGGGGAATATGAATCCGTTAACAACATATGGATTTTTTTTGTTTTTTCGCCATAAAATAGAAGATACTATAGAACTTCCTTTTCCAGTAACGAAGTCCAGTGCTAAAGCTAAATAAAATTGCAAGAGAAAGCTTGTTTTCAAAAATTATTGAGACAAGAGCAAAAAACCTAATGAATAAATACAGACAAGGACTGGAACATATTATAATAAGAAAAAAAAACATAAAAATAGAAGGACCAACACATATAACATATACAATAAACAGATATAGAACAAAAAAAACACAAAGAACAAACAAGACTGCAAAAACGTTCTAGAAAATAAATACATAGGCTATAGCACTTAACTAAGTCAATAGAAGTTATACTTAATCTCTAAATAATAAGATAGAAATACTAATTTCAAAACAAAAGGATATACACTGTGAGAATGAAACAAAAATGAAAAGACAAAAATTAAAAGAATTGCATATCATACAATAATAACCAATCTACGTGACAGAAGCAGCAGAAACCTTTACGTGGAATGCTTAAGAAGTGCGTGCAGAGAAGGAAGAGAATTTTAGCAGCCGGACCGGAATGAAACAGATGAGTAAAAATTTACCATCCCTTAAGAAGACGACGAGTTGACGCTGTTTTACAGGACTTCGGAAAGTCAACGACATGACTGCCACCAACAGAATCCTCAATGACGGACAGTAATACCTTCAGGCAAGAAATATGTATGTTCCGAGAAAAGTTAGGGATGGAACTCCGAATTCACATTTGGAATTGACACAGACCCAATTCACTTAGTCTGGTAAAAACTTGCCTGAGATGTGAAGTATGTTCTTCCGGAGAGGCGCTGGCTATCAATAAGTCGTCTATGTAGGCGAAGACGAAAGGTAAACCGCGTAATACTGAGTCTAGAAGACGTTGGAATGATTGACTAGCATTTCGTAAACCGAATGGCGTTCGAAGAAATTCGTAAAGACCGAAGGGAGTGATGATGGCAGTCTTATGAATGTCGTCCGGATTGACGGGAATTTGAAAAAATGCCGAAATTAAGTCAATTTTTGAGAAGATGGTACAGCCAGAGAGATGGGATGGAAATCCTGTTAAATGGGTATCATTATAATACGGTCCGGCAGCGGGTGATGCATTTTAGGCCAAGCGATAATCGCCGGTCGCGGCATAGTCCCCATATGGGTTTGAAACCATATTAATGGAGAGGCATAGTCGGACTTTGAAGTCGGATGTGCCCTTCTCTAGAGAGATTGCTAAACTGATAGCTTGTGCTCGGCTTTGCATTTTATCCTTCGCGATAGTCGGCGATGCGTAGAGAAATGTGGAGGTCGTCCGTGAAGTTTCTCTGACAGATAAACAACATTGCTCCCAACTGTGTTATCACAAGAGGAAAACCTTGGAAAGAATGGAGCGAGAAGTCTGGAAACCCGAAACGGTAATTAAATAAGATTCAGTAAAACAAGTTATTACGAGAGGAAGAACTGTTCTTATCGCGTCCACTCATAAGAACCTGCGACTGCAACGAAAAATGACAAGGCGGGATGAGAAATGTGTTCTCAAAATTCAATGCATGCGTCTGTGTGGTGCATGTCAACAAGAAGGTTGAAGCCTTTTTATTGTTGAGACACGAGAAAAATCGGCACTTATTGATGGGTAGGTGACTTCGGACATCGTGACGTCACCAATTTATAAGATTCTACAACGTGATTACATGAGAGCGTTAAAGTGCCAAAGTCGTTTCGAGTACCATAAGTGTTGAATTGTTGTAGCACATTGCAGCACGAAAAGCCGGATGCTTCTGGTATAGACCATAGTTTTTCCGAGTTGATTAGATCACTCATGGTACAGCTAGAGATGAGCTCCCTATCTTACCGAGATAAGATTAGTT
>JABUQX010119507.1:0-21095 GCA_015478945.1 Trachelipus rathkii | reverse complement strand
TAAACTCTCGAATACCTTCCATCTCAGAAGCGAGACACCACTTCCCAAATCGATATACGACGTTGTACCATATATAAACTCATATTCGACCGTCAAATCGATCTTAACATAATAACTTTTTCCTATAAGAGGATTGTCTTCCACACTATTTACATCAGTGAAACACGGATTTGAATTAACTATATTTACAATATTAGCCTCTAAATTGGACATCACCACATTGCGAGACTGAGAATGCGTGGTCCCATTCAAAAAAAAGACCCCCTAGACGAATAAGAATGAACAAAATTACGAGAGGAATGATGCGGATTGCGAGAATTTGCACAGCGGTTCCGGGAGAAATCGGACGGCTGATGCGGATTAAATTGGGTAAATTCATGCCCAAATGAATTATTTCTCATATTTATTATAAAAACTTGCATCGGGATCATAATTAGAAGAATGATTTCTATCAGATTTATTATAAAACCTTGCATCAGGATCATAATTCGGATCCAAAAGACTTACCTGAACTTCAGGATTCACTTCAGAAAATCGATACGAGTGCGGAGATTCATTTCTTACTATTCTGTTTCCGGGTTTTCGTACCGCGGTTTCATCATTATTAAATCGCATATTACGCCCCTTATTAATATTATTGGCACCCTTGGAGTATGACACCCTTGGAGTATGAACTTGTCATATTTTGACCCTGATTCCCATTATAATGACTTCTAAGATTGTTTTGAGCATTGTCAAAACGTGAATTTGACCCTCCTTGAAAAGACGGATTTTTACCAAAACTTGCTTGGTTATGATTAACACTGGAGTGTTTTTGAGAATAATTATTACTATTTTTAGAATAATTGGAATGATTTGAATGATTTATAACCCTGAAACGACGTAAACCTTCCTCAGAAAGAGGTTGCCAAACTGTCCCCCGACATTTAGCTTCCGAACCCCTAGAATGACTTTTGAAACACAGACTACAGAAAGGTCGAAAGATACAAGCGGCAGTGCCGTGTCCATTATTCTCACATCGCCGACAAAACAATGGTTTTCTTACATTAGGACTCCTAGCAACAGAATTATTCACATTAGAAGAACGATCACGATAAAAACTTGGAACATTTTTGACATTAAAAGACTGATGTGTTGAGGGAGGAGGAGAGATTTTCTCCGTTTGCGTAGCATACACCGGACTAGATTGAACAGAATTCGATGTTCTGTTAAAAGAAGAAACTACCTTACCATTATTTAAAACACTTGTCTTTCGTAAATACGTTTGTACCTGTTGAGGTATTGAGTTATCTATGCTGAATTCTTCATGTATAATCTTTTGGAATTGAGGCTTGACATTCGAATATAAATTAGAAAATAAGAGAAGACCGACGCTGTTCGTCACTAAACTTTATATTATGTAATAACTCAGCAGAATCGATGAAAGACTGTAATGACTTCTGAGCCTCTGTTAAGAACTCGGGCAATGAATGATTAAGTGACCAATTGGTACCTACAAAATTACTGAACGTTTCGAACGTGGATTTAGAAACGAGAGGATTGAGAACTAATGATAGATCATTTTTAAACGACTCCCAGGAAACAGCCCCCCTAAGTTCTGGCGTACTTTGCACCAAATAAGCAACATTACCTTCTTTTTGAGAGACAAACCTTAGATAGGCCCTCAATTTTTCTACATCGCTAGTGATTCCTTCATCTGCGAAGTAAGCGTCAACAGAATTAAACCAACCTGATAATTGAGGTCCACACCAATTATTATTAACAAACCCTATCAGCAGAGGAATATTCGGACGTGAATGTGACAACCTGTCAATGTTAAGAACTGGACGTTGCATGTTCTCGGAATTAATAAAAGAATCAGCCGAAGAAATATTTTGAGCTACGTTTTCATCAGCAGAATTTTGTACATCAATAACAATATTATCAGCGTTAAGATTATCAGAAATGTTGTCAAGATTGGAAATGTCGTCAGTGGACATGAATGAAAATTATTAAGAAAGAAATGGAAATGGACAACACAAACGAAAACATATACAGACGAATATATGAAGAAAATATGAAATAATTAGAAACCCAAAACTTACAAAACTGCACTTCTTCTTGTCAATTGCTTCGATATACTGCACGTGACATCCGGCATATATATAAGAAAATATTAAAAGAGAAGGGCAATTATGGGATGAGAAAACCGGGTGCTTTAAAAACTACGTTTGAAGCGAAAAAAATAATAATAATGGAAGAAATAATAATAATAATAATAATAATAATAATAGAAATAACCCAGTTCCTGTCTACCCTGCACCTATTTGGGCGGGCAGAATCCTCCTTGCGAATTTTCTTGAGCCTACTGAATGCTTTCACAATAACGAACGACGTGATCCAGATCGAAGAATTTCGGAAATTTTTCTTTTCTCCACAAAATGGTTTCTAAGACACAATAAAGAAAATTAATACAACAAGAAATGATATATATATATATATATATATATATATATATATATATACTATGCTTGATATCGTAAATGATTACAATATATTGAGAAGAAAAAAAAAAATAACAACAACAATTATTTTCCAATATGAAATTTACCGTTATAAAAATTCTCTTAATAGCGGTAGTAAATCCAGTAATAACCAGATTCCTGACAGTCAATGAGGAGAAATCGCTAGCCTCAAAATGGTCTCTTTTATTATTCTAAATGAGTTGAGCAACTATTTTAATGAAATATTGACCAAATGCATAAAATAGCAAATTCTCTTAACAAAATATATTATATATAATTGCTATTATATATAAAAGATATTTTCCAACAATATTTGGAACAGAAAATGATTATTAGGAAATGTATTTGAACTGTGTGCTTAAATGAAAGACAAATATATTTTTATGCGCGAGGCTACTATACACAGATTATGACGTCATTAACAATAGACGTGCGGGAGCCAATCACAGCGAAGATGAATTATTGACATATAACTGCGCATTTAAAAAAAACAAATGATTTTCTTCAATAAAATAATGACTATTATTATAATAAAGAGAGAATGTTTTTATCTATAATAAATTATTGATTAATACAAAAAAAAAAAAAAAAACAATATGATAATTTTCACAGACCTCTATTACACAGTATACCTTATACTTTTGATACCAACTATTTTTAATCCTCTAATGTGTCAACAATGGATATCCTCATTTATCATGAAGGCGAAATGGATGTCGTGATGAATACTTCTCAATGGAGAACGACGAATATTCTTGAAGAAAAATCTTGAAGGAAAATAGGCATTAACGTAGTAGACCACTTCTTTCGGTCGCCATCAATCTTTTGATTGAGAAATAAATAATCTTCAGTAGATATCTTTAACGTAGAAAATGATGAATAAATAAACAAGTTTCTGTCACGGGACAGCCAATTCTTCTTCTATGAAAAGAATTGGATTAGTTATCTGCACAGTCGTTAATCTTAATAAATAAACAAGTTTCTGTCACGTTACAGCCAATTCTTCTTTCCCTTGTTCTAAATCTTTTTTATTATTACAGTCTTTTCTTTTTCAGGACTCGTGTGATGAAACCTACATGGAAGCAATCGGATTCTAGTAAGATAGATTCTTTGAAGACTCAAACCTGTGGACTTCCTTGTAAGAATATCTACACACTTCGAAGAAATAAAGGATGCTTCAAAGACGTAGGACAATTGATATTTGACTTCGTATAACAAATTTTAATCTATACGTTCATATGCCTTTTTTAAAATAAAGAAATGCAGTATAGTACTTTTCTCTCCATTAATTAAGATATAAATATAAAATATTTGGAAAAGGACTTTCTTAAAAGTTACAATAACGCTAAACTAGGAATACAATTATGCTTGAAGATATATTTGTTACAAAATAGTTCATCAAATAAAATATATGAAGTCACCAAAACAATATAAAGATTTGAGTGGAGAGATTGAGTAAGGTCGTTGATGTTTTACCTGAGAATGACAGCCTTGATGAGATTATTTACTATACTCAGTAAATAAAGGAATTAATTATGGAAAATTCTTCACTGCGTTATTTTCAAACAAGAATCAAATAAATATTTCAATCATTTCATATAAGAAGATGCAAGACTTGATAATCTAACTTTTTGTAGAAATCGAGGAAAATAAATGAATGTCTCTTCTAGACAATAACAGACAAGAGAGATTTATGCTAATATTTCACAAGCATAAATATTGATTTGGCTGCATGGATAAATAACAAAACACTTCATAGATTTACATGAAAACACAAACAAGGCTCGGAGTATTACCAATATCCCCACTCCGCTAGGAGCCTGCACAAAACACGAACCTACTCTCACACACTCAAAGAAAGACTCCTTGATACTAAGCGTTACGACTTCTTATACATTTCATTAGCGACGCAAAGCACCGTTCTATTTACCTACAAACAAGGTACAATTACGAGGGAAGTATTGGTTTATTTACTCTGAAAGATGAATATAATAATATATATATATATATATATATATATATTATATATATATATATATATATTATATATATATATAATATATATATATATATATATATATATATATAATATAACATATATATATATATTATATATATATTATATATATATATATAGATATATATATAATATATATACATATATATATATATATATATATATAAATATATAATATAATATATATATATATATATATATATATATATAATATATATATTATATATATATATATATATATATATACTATATATATATATATATATATATATATATATATATATATATATATAAATATATATATATATATATATATATATATATATATATAATATATATATATATATATATATATATATAATATAAATATATATATTATATATATATATATATATATATATATATATATATATATATATATATATATTATATATATATATATAATTATTGTTGAAATTGCCACTGTTGGAGTTAATGTAGTGGAACTTCATACATGGAATTAATAATTAGGATTGGGTATCAGGTTTATTGAAATAAGCTGGCATTTCATAATATAATTTGCATCGTGCCAGAGAAATGCAACAAATTCGACTGGATATTTATAACACTTACCACAGTGGGAGTAACAAAATAATTGGCTATAATAAGCCCAATCAAATTTTTAATAAGTCAAAAATTCATAAATTAAGTAGAGTAAAATAAAGAGCTTGCTCACAACAAACCAATGGCGTTCGTTGCCCAAATTTGAAAACAACGCTTTATGAGTGTTGCCACTTTGTTTTATAGTGTATGCAACATAGTGGGACGCACCCAATCGTAACATTAAATATTGCGCGCTAATATAACGGTCAACCTGAACTGCAAGCACTTACAGGTACCCTTTCAGTGCCAAAGGCAAAACCCTAATTTCTGAGAAAGCGCGCCGGCCATCGAATGATGGCCTAACCTCTGCTCGATAGTCGTAGTAGGAGCTTGGGGGAGTCGAAACAGGATTCCCAGTTTGCGAACGTATGATCGGGCGAGTTGGAACGTCTGCATGTGTCGTAAGAGTAGCCCGAGGTGTAGCTGGAGGTTGAGAATCTCTGACCGGAACCAAAGGTGGAAGCAATGAATGACGATGCCGTGCGAGGTGGAGTCTGAGCGGTCGCTATTGGTGCTGTTGGCTGAGGACGTGAGGTGGAGGAGGGTAAGGAAGAGGATTAGAAGGAGAGAGGGGGGAGAAGGGGGGAAGAGACGCAGGAGGAGAGATTGTGAATGTTAAAGAAACAGTTGAAGGGGGCAGTAAATTGAAACAAAAGGCAAAACGTCCAGGGTCGAGAACTGGAAGTGGATTCGCCTCGAAGAAAGTAGGCTTAAGACGTCGATTGAAACGACTTTTGTGCGTGTGGGACGTTGAATCGTAAAGAATTTCTCCTTCCTAAGTATCACTGGTAAAGGTCCATCATACGTACTTAGGTTTGGCAGAGGCGGTGCTTGGTGGAGTCCCTGTCGACAAAAGCATGAGTGCACGGAAGCAAGATCCTAGGGATATAGGAATGCACCTCTGTGTGGACGCGAAGGAGTCCGGTCTCCACGACGAAGCCACAGCGCCTCAATGGTAAGATAGGAAAAGCGGATCGGCTGCTAGAAGGAGGATGAGGACTGTGAGAAGAAGTCAACGGGAAGACGAAGAGGAGAACCGTACACTAATTCAGCAGCCGAACAGTGCAGATCATCTTTAACAGCAGAGCGAAAGCCAAGCATAACGAAAGGAAGAGCTTCAGTCCAATTCTCCGGATTGGACTAAGCTAGAAGAGAAGCCTTAAGCTGACGTCTGAAACGCTCTTAAGGCCTTTGCTTGACTTGACAGAAGTCGTATTGGAATCTTCCCTCTGAACAAAAGTCTCATCAAAGTCTCTTCATTAAAAAGGACTTCAAAGCCGTCCTGATCCGTCAGTAACAGAAAGCGGCTACGCCAAAGAGCGAAATTCTAAGAAAGCCTTAGCTATGGATTCTGAGTTGGCGACAGAGAGAGGGATAGCTTAGGTAAAACGTGTGAACCGATCTAAACACGTAAGAATGTATTTCTTACCGTGAGAGGGAGGAAGAGGTCCGACGATGTCGATATGGACACGTTCAAAACGTGCACCCGGAGGTAAGAAAGTGCCCAGCGGGGACTTGGTGTGACTGTGGACCTTAGGAACGGCTCCGGCAGGAAGACAAGTGCCGAACCAATTGCCAAACATCCAGCATTGACGTCAGGCACAACAAAACGAGCTGTACCAAGTTTGGCGGAAGCTCAATGCCAGGGTTGGGAATCACGCGACGTGAAGATTGACGGAAGACCACCTTACAAAACGATGCATGTTACAAAGAGACGAGGAGAGGCCCTGGCGACACGTCACAACAGAAGTCCCTCTTCTCTATCCCAGGGAGTTGGGCCACTCCAGCTTGACTGAGAAGAGTTTTGTGAGCAAAGTGCAGGATCTTCGTAGTCTGACCCACGTATGCCATTAGAGTCGTAAATCGAGTTGGGCAAGGCGGAAAAATCACGTCAATTTCGATTGCGAGAGAGAGCGTCAGCAGTGAAGTTATCGACACCCGAAATATGTCTGACATCAGTGGTAAACTGCGAGACATACTCAAGGTGACGAGCTTCTCGAGGGGAGTGCCGTTCGTTTCTGGAGACCATAGCGAAGGTAAGTGGTTTGTGATCAGTGAGTATGTGGAACTCACGACCCTCCAGAAAGTAGCGGAAATGACGGACGGCGAGATACATCGCAAGTAACTCCCTCCCGAAAGCACTGTAACGTGTCTCAGGAGGTTGCAACTTGCGAGAGAAAAAAGCGGAGAGGAGACCACACTCCGTTCAGGTGCTGCTGTTTAGGGGGGGGAACACCGCCGACAGAAAAATCGGAGGTATCTAACTGAACTCTGAGCGGAGCTGAGTCCTGGGGATGGACGAGAAGAGTAGCAGAAGCAAGAGCTTCCTTAGAGGCTTCAAAAGCAGACTGAGCTTCGTCAGTCCAGTCCACTTTCGTAGAACTGCCTCGGTGCTTGGGGCGGATGAGAGCAGTGAGGGGACGAAGAACCTCTGCGCCCGATTTCAGGAAACGATGATAAAAGTTAAGCATGCCGAGGTACTGACGAAGCTGCTTTTGATTGCCAGGCCTAGGGAAGGTGCGAATGGCCTCCACACGCTCTGCAAGAGGACAGATACCATCAGCGGAGACAGTATGTCCTAGAAAGGTAAGAGAAGGGACACCAAAAACACACTTTGCCGGGCTGAGGCGAATGCCACATTCATTCAACCTGGCAAAGACGGCACGTAGATGTTGCTCATGCTCGGCAGGAGAAGAGGAAGCTATGAGGAGGTCATCCAGATAAGAAAAGGCGAAGACAAGACCTCTAAAAGAAAACGTTAACAATGACAAACGTTGAAACGGTTTGTGGGCAGGAAGTTTATGAGGCCCGAAAGCATACGGAGTATACTCGAAGAGCCAAAACGGAGTAATTTATTTTTTTTTCGTTTTTTTTTTTTTTTTTTGGAGTGGATGTACAGGGATCCCCACAGCACACAAGAATGCGGCTAGAACGTGTTAGCAAACTAACGACAGGGGACACATCCCTAACAAACGAAAAGGGAACATGGCTGAATTGTTAATCTTATACAACGATGTCAGGTTCCAAGAGGAAGGCAAAATGCGATCGAACTACGAAACAATGAGATGATCTCGGATAAGAGTTACTGAAGGCGATGCTGAAGAGGATAGTTAGCACGTCAGGAAAGAAAAACTGGCTTACGAAGGGTCGAGATGGCAACGCAATCCACAAAGAGATGAACGACAGTAGAGGACCAACTGAGGCAGCAAACATGGGCAGGACGGGAACCCCTCGCGACGATTAAGAAACCATGGGTGAGATTTGTAATGACCAAGACGCAATCGAGCCAGTACCACCTCCAGGAGGCGACTCTTCCTTACAAGACTGAAACCACCGGCCAAGGACGGGTTGACATTCCGAAGTTTTGCGCCACGAGCATCCTCCGCCCAACATGACTGCCAGCCAGAGAGGAAGCCCCGACCAAAGAGATGGAGAAAATCTGATAGCAGAGGAAATGGCCAGGGCGCACAGCGGAGGAATAACGAGCACCCGACACCCTGTTGTGCAGCGCCCGTTGGCCTCCCCATCGGCCGTTCGGTTGCCAAGGAACACCCACCATGGGAGGGAAAACCCCAACAGAACTCCAATTGTTTGTGGTGCTGCGCTGCGTAACAAAGCGAGGGACTGTTGAATGGCCACAGGACCAACGGGTTACGGGGTTGACGGTTCAAGCAACGACTGGAGAGAGCGCTCTGCAGAGTCCGAAAAGATGGTATAATTACCCCCACGGGCGAAGGTACTGATCCTGTTCACCGCCATGGACATAGCTATTAGTTCAGCTGAAAAAACAGACAAATAGGGTGGAAGGGTATGTGATACAGTGATGTCCGGAAACACAGCTGAGGCTCCCACCCCTTCCTCCGTCTTTGAACCAATCGGTGTAAACCGCTATAGAGTCGCTATGGACCTCCGCGTGAGATACAAAGGAATCCTCAAACAGCACTAGGTGCGCCTCCGACTTATGCCAAAGACTGGATCCACTGCAGGAGAGCAGGAGTCGAGAGGACCCAACTGTGAACGAGTAGAGTTAAAATCCAATTGCATGACCGCTCCTAGGAGGTCGAGGAAAGCAAAGATGGGAAAGTAACAACCCCAGCAAATGGCCAATAAGGAAGGGGTTGTGACGAACACGCTCTATTATAGGTGTCAAGGCAGACGAGGTAGGAACCTGAAGACGAATGAACAGGCGAGCACATAGCTGCTTCCCTCCGCCGGGATAGGGGCATCACCGCCGGCCTCCACCTCAGGGCTTTCCGTCGGAGAGGAACGGGAATGCCACCCGTTGCAAATTTCTTCAGACCCTCAGTCTGAATTGGGGTCCAAGAAGACGGAGGTAGGACTGGAAGGTCTGCCATAAATGGCACAAACCATAGTCCAGTTTAGCCCACACCAGCATGATGTATAGGTGGAGCATGGTTTTTCTGTCCGCACCCCAAGTCGTGAAGGTGAAGTGTGCCGTAAAGGAGATCCAAAGAACGGCGCAATTAGCTGTTGAGGAGAGTTAATATGAGGAAGGTACGCAAGGCGCTCATCGAGCAACAGACCCAGGAACCGCACCCTCGGCTCCACACGGATAGGGGAGCCATAGAGACGTAACTTTGGAGGCAATTGTAGGCGACCCCTACGACGAGGATTTTTCCGGAAAAGCACGGCCGTAGTTTTCGACGTGGAAAATGTAAAGCCACGCGCAGAGCACCAAGAGGAAACCCTATCGATGGCAACCTGAAGTTGACGTTCCATACAAGGAAGTTTAGCTCCGGATGTACAGGGCAAGATCGTCAACATAGATGGAGCAGCGCACTGACGGCGGGATGGAATCGACAACACCATTGAAACCAATAGCGAAAAGCAACACGCTCAGTACACTGCCCTGCGGCACCCCTTCGTCCAGGACAAAACACCTCGACAGCGCGGCATTCACAAACGACCTGAAAACGACACGGTCCGACATCAACAATGAAGGATAGGGGAAGTTTAGCCCCCTAAGTTCCCAAAGAGTGGGAGGCTCCGCAAAACCCCCAACCTCCACGTGCCATCATACGCCTTTTCGAGGTCAAAGAAGACGGCCAGGGTCATTTTGTTGGAAGCAAAAGACTCACGAATATCGTGATCCAACCGAAGGAGAGGATCCTGAGTCGAGCGATGGCGACGAAAACCAAATTGGTAGTCGGAAAATGCATGGAGGTGCTCCAACGTGGGAACAAGACGGGAAGCCACCAATCTCTCCATAAGCTTACATGTATTGCAGGTCAATGAAATAGGGCGATGGTTATCGGAGAAGTCGGATTCCTTCCCAGGTTTGGGATGGGGACAATATATGCAGTAGACCAGGACAGGAGGGGAAGACCCCCCACCATTATTTCTGATTGTTATAGCTGAGAAGGAAGCAAGTGGCAGATGGATGTGCATTGTCGAGCATCTGAAAGGAGATGCCGTCAGGGCAGGGCGCTCCATTCCCGCAAAGCTTGAGGGCGTCTAGAAACTCGGCCCTGGTGAATAGCCGGTTGTATGGAAGGTCTGTTCCAGGCGGAACAGAAAAATCAGGAAACTCAACCCGCCAAAACGACTAGAACGAAAAGGATTTCATGATAACGGGAAGCCGCTGGAGCAGACGCGAAGGGATAACCCAACTCGTCGGCCACAAACTCCGGGGAGCACGACGATGACATCAGAAGTTGCGGGCCATAAGGCAAGGATAATAGGCGGATCCAGCATGGTGCTTTTCGGGAAATTTTTCGCCACCTTTTTATGGAACTTGAAGATACAGGCCGATAGAAGAAATAACGTTGGAAGCGTATGTGCGAAAAAACTGTTTCGCGTACGGCGATTAATACGCCGGGAACGGGCCGCCGAAGCCCTTAAACAGAATCAAGTTGAAGGTGTGGGAGTCTGTTTATACAGCTAATACAACTTACCTTTTCACGATTAGCCCGAGCACACTCCTGGTTCCACCAGGGGTTGTTGATTCGGGCCAGATGAACGGGGTATATGCTCCGTTGCCGCCTGAAGGATAACTTCCTGAAAGTAAGTGAAGGCATCCGCCGGCGACGGGAACACGTTAGTTGCAGGAAAGATGGAAAAGTAAGTGGCCTGATGAAAGGAGACCAGTCTTGCCGCTAGTTCATAGTCGCCAGCCAGAAATAAAGGTGGTAAACTGCGGACTTGGGGCGAAGGATGGTACACGATAGGGTTAGTGGTCACTACCACAGAGGAAAGATGACCTTTCCCACCCAAAACTATCTAAAGACGAGATGGAACACAACGAGACGTCAACACAGGAAGAAGTGCCTGTATCAAAACGTTCAAAGGTGGGAAGGCCTGTGTTGAGACATCCCAATGAAAAATCCTGCAAAATACTCAACAACCAACCGGCATTGGGGGACGTAACAGAGTCACCCCACAAAGGATGGCGAAGGTTAAAGTCACCGAGGACCTACAAGGGCGGTGGGAGACTCGTGAAAAAAATCGATAAGGTCTTTCTTGGTATAATTACAGCTGGGCGCCAGGTACACTGAGCACAGCGTAAGCGGCGCGTCAAGATGGATACGAGCCGCCACGGCATGCAGCAGAGTAGAGAGTGGAATGGAGTTAAGATGGGACAGACTCGTGACAGCTGTGTGTTATGAGATGCGCTGCCCCACCCTCTGGTCCGTGTCCACGGGATTTCTGATGGGGGAAATAGAGCGAGCTCCCTGTACGGGAAGGTTGTAAAGTAGCTGACTGCACGGAAGTGGGCAATCCATGTGTTTAAGTATCTGATATGATGCTAGCCGAAGGCTGGATGTGATGGCGACGAAGTTGAATCTTTCATGGTGCTCTGTGTAGTAGTAGCAAAGTACGCGCTGGCGTGAGTTTCCATTGGATGAAAAAACGTCCCATAAACGGGGAAAACAATCAAAGGTCAGGACGATCCGTGACAATATTAGTCACGATGTTTTGGGATGTGGCAGTCTCGGCAGAGGTTAAAGGCGGAAGGTCCCGCGAGCCGCCGGACGACCCACCAACAGGGACCTCAAACCCCGGAGGGAGAGGAAGATCACGCAGCAGGGATATGTGTGGACCCCCCTGTTTACGAGAGGGGGTTCCTGGGCACATCAGGAGAGGGGCTCGCCAAAGAGGCGCGCCAAGTCACACTCCACATTTCTAACATTCCTCCCTCAGACGCACCCCTGCCAGACTTCTTAGCAAGCCGGGAAGGGGGACGCGTCTCGCCAGGAGGCGCCCTAACAAAGGCTGGGGAAGATGGAAGAGGATGACAAGGAGGAATGGCGTCGGCGGGAGTGAGATGAGACACATCGGATGACAAGTGTATGGCGTCAGCAGTTAAAATCTCGGAAGCGGTCCGCGGCCGAGGAGAGCCAGAAGGCTCCGTCGACGGGACCTTAGGCAAAGGGGGTGGAGGGGAAGAGGCAGGAAGGGAAGACTCCTCCATCCTCCTGCATCCACCAGCAGCCAACCCACCCTCAACACACATCGAAGCGGGGCCACGTCTACCCGAAGGAAGACTGCGAGCGGGCGAGGTGTCAATCGATACCCCTCGGACCTCCCCTCGGGTGGGACAACAGTGTCAGCACGTGACAACCCCACGGAAGAAGAGTAGTCCGAAGAGTCCATCGTGGCATCCGAAAAAGTTTCAGAATCGCTTGAATAGTGCTGAAGCGAAGCGGGCTTAGGCGGAGTAAGTAGTAAATTATCAGAACGGGCAGAGTGCGGACCACTGGTCCGGGATCGGCCACGCGGGTTGTTCAGCGCGGCGAGCCCGTTTAGGCAGGACAGAGACAGGTTCCCCAGTACAAACGGGATCCTTCTGCTTCAAGAAGTCCGCGGCCCGATAAGCAAGCGAGTACGGATGTCTGACCAGTGAAGACCCACCCTTGCGACGGACTCTCCGCACCCGGTAGACGCACTCGCGTGTCGATCAACCGCGGCGAAACAGAAGGCAGGGAGATCCGCAGGCTGGCGCACGTGGACCTACGGAGAACAGCCACGGCGAACGAAGGCACGCGCATTATCGCTCCCAACGCTTAATACAACCGCCGTCTCATATATAACCACCTCAGACTCCCCTTGAGCGTGCCGGAGTGACCTCGAGATGATAGAGGAGCGTGAGGAGTGTGTCCTAGTTGTGGGAGCATTATTACGCGTCAATACGAACCGACCGGAGCGGCCGCCGCCATTTTCGTCCATGAACCTACAATGATTTGCGCCGACGACGCTTGGTACTGCACACTTCAGGAGGGACAAGTTGTCCAGAGCCCACAGAAACCACCGAAACCAGCGTTGAAACCGGAGACCCGCACGGAAGGCCGAACGTTAGCACACTAAGCGGAACAAGCCCGGAGACAACGCACCGGGCTGATCGCGGTCAATTGTGTAAGCAACTCGCGAGAGAGCAAACAACCAGATTAGACGACGTGGACGCTGCCGCAGCAATAGAATAGCACAGAGCGAAGATGCAGCCAGCTTCCTACCCCCTCGCCTGTGCCGACTTCAAGGAGCTAGGTCCCTCACGACTAACTGGATAACAATGATTATGAATGGCGCACGACGATGCTTCCCAGATTTATCCTTCCTCCAAGGCGAAAAAGGGAGGCAGTGGAACAGAGGGCATGGCCGCGTGGTCGTTGTGGCCCTTGTCAGTAGGACAACATGGAGGATACTCTGTCACAGTTGGGTGGAGAGAACATCCAACATGTTCGGACAGAGTCTGTGGTGAGACCGACAATATTTCTGGGGGTGACCAAATTTATGCACTTGAAAATCTTCTCGGAAGGTGCACATAAGTCCGAACCGTGTGCATGGTAAAACCCAAGTTTTTTTACCTTAGTAGGGAGGGAAAGGCACAGAGAAGGTAAGTAAAAGACGAGGGTTTTCGTCTTGGAGGGTCATCCTTACGTGGAGGGAACGATAAACGTCGGTGATAGCACAGTGCGTTGAGCCTGTAAATTGAGTAGATGTCAATGGAAGCATCGTACAGAAAACTCCGGCGGCCATATATTGGTTACCCTTCGACGTGTTACGGACAACATCAGCCGTTAGAAATGCGGGAATCTTTCCCCAGTAGGCGATAGGGAAGCCAAGGACGTGCTCTGGGTTACGAAGAGCAGCACGAACCAAAGGGAACCGTTCCTGCATAGGCGGTAGCTTGTGGCTCAGTAGTTTGGAGAGCAGCTTCCAAAGGCATCACTAAGGATGAGCTGGCTCACAGAAGTCAGTGGACGAGATGACGTTGAATTGCTAAATAAAAATTAAAGCGGGTAGGAATCAAGACCCGGGGGACCCCTGGAGGGGGGTCGGCGAACGTGATCGTCGGCGTTGGTTGGTTTATACTGGCGTTTAGGAATGGAACCCCGCTGACGCAGGGGCTCCTGGAATGGCAAACGTAAAGACGGAGAGACAAAGGTATTCTGAGAGGCCACAACAGCCTCACCTGGTCTAGACGGGGCAGTCCCTGAAACGGGACCGGAATCGAGGGCGATAGGGGTGGGTGGTGGAGTACCAATCCATTTCATCAACAAGGGCGTCAAAGCCCCTGCTGGACGCCGGCCTGGGAACGGCCAGGGAGGGGACGGGTTGGGGACCCGCCAGATGGTGATTGCCGCCTTTCTGGAAAACGGTAAACTTTTTAGATTTTCTTCCCATGAAAAATACTCCTGCAAACATCAGCACCGCAATAAATAAACACAAATTCAATAACACAAATGATGAATAGAAACATAAATCCCGGCAGCGTAACTGCAGCAACCGCGCCCACCACAGGCCCAGAGCTACCTACCTCCCCCCTAGAAACCCCACCCCGTGTAGGGTGGGCCATGGGTGTGGCCTCGGGAAAGCCCCCGGAACTCCCAGTCCCAAAGATGGAAAATAAAAGCGTGCACCACACGGATAAGACGCGAAGTCAAGATTATGCGCCCAAGTGCAGGACAAGCCTCCTCACAGGTTAGGGCAAGGTTCGGGACCCCTACAATAGGCGGCCCGGAGAAAAGGCAAGCAAAACCGGTTTTAACCCTGTACCCTCACCACGTAGGAAGGAGGGGAAAGTGGGCCCCATACATACACAGGAGAAAAAGCCCGGTAGCCACCAGTAAGTAGGCGGATGTGAAGGACTCTCAGAAGCAGAGAGGATCAGGGTAGTAGGGTAGAAATACGTAGAGAAAACGAGGAGAAGGACAAAACTGAGAAGGAAGGGTTAAGCGGGAACGGAAAAAATAAATAATAATTAAAACAACAATAAATAATAATAATAATAATAATACATAATAAGAAACAAACATAAAGGAGGGGAACCACAAAAAGGGGAAAAATCAACGAAAAACAAAAACGTACAACCACTTCGCAGATACCATTCGGAAAAGGTATCTGAGCCCCCCCACCCCGACAAGGTGGGGTACGTTAACGGGGGTGCCAAAAGGTGTAATGATGGTCGTCTTCGGTATATCTTCGTCAGCGACAGGGATCTAGCGGTAGGCCCTCACAAGATCAAGCTTGCTAAAAATAGATTTACCAGCCAGATTAGAAGTGAACGACTAAATGTGAGGGACCGGATAGCGATCAGGAATGGTGCAGGAGTTCAAAGCTCTAAAATCTCCCACCGGCCTCCAGTCAGAAACACCATTAGGCACCATGTGGAGGGGGGAAGACCAAGAACTTTTAGAAGGGCGGAAGATACCAAGTTCAAGCATGTGCTCGAATTCCGCCTTGGCTGCCTTGAGCTTGTCAGGAGGCAGACGCCGAGCACGAGCGAAGGTGGGAGAGCCCGTAGTCTCTATATGATGGCGCACAGAATGTTGAATAGAAGAGGAAGAAGAACAGGGGTTCAACAGCGTCGGAAAATATTTCTGCAGGATTGTGAAGAAAGGGGAGGCATCAAAAGGATTAGCAACCGCAGAAATGCCTTTAAGGACATAAGAAACTACGGTACCTGCAGAAGACAGACGTGGAGCCGTCAACCAATCTTCTGTTCCTCAAATTGACCATAAGGTCAAAATGGGACAGAAAATCGGCTCCCAAAATGGGTTGGGTCACGTCAGCAACCACGAATACCCAGGGGAATTGACGGCGAAGGGAAAGGTCTAAGGTGCACAAGCGCTCACCATAGACAAGGATGGTACTACCATTTGCAGCATAAAGTGCCCGGTCAGAAAGAGGAACAGCGGACTTCTGGGAAGAATCTCGTAGCAATAAAGAATATGAAGTTCCGGTGTCGATAAGGAAGAAGAGGTTGGTAGACCTTCATCCTGAGCTGAAGAAGGCGTAGAAGAAGAACAAACGGAGGGGTGACCAGCTGGATCCACCGCCTTTATGAATTGCTGGCGAGGGGGTTTCCCGAAAAAGTGCAGGGTTGATTGCACTTTTTCGACTTTCAGACCAAACCTATGGTGGTAAAAACAATACCCATTCGGATATTGCTGAGGGCCTGGGGTGGGGGAACGATCAGAAAATCGGCGGCCAGAAGAGGAGCGGTTGCGGGAACGGGAATCCCTTTGTGACCGTAGCATGGCTGAGATGGTCATAAGCTCCGCTTTGACATCCGCCATGCCTTGTTCCAGAGTCGAAAGACGGGCTTCAACTCTAGAAAAACGGGAGGAACAGGGGTCGTGAGAGGCGGTGGAGATAGACCAGGGGTACGAGGGATGGGATGGGTACGCAGGGTAAGAACCAGAAGCAGCGGAAGAGGGAACCGAAGAAACCACGGGGGTGGGGGAAGAAAAGGTATAGGGAGAAGAAAGCGAAGAAGATGGGAGAGGCAATGAGGCAGAAGGAAGGGGAAGTGCCTGAGCTGCAGGAGAAGGGGAAACAGCCACAGGGGCAGAGATAGCAGAAATAGCGGGAGTATTGGAATTGAAGCGGCGCTGTAGATCATCTGCCATCTTTGCAACCTCCTGAAGAGGAAGTTTCGGGTCCATCGAAAATATTGGACATCATGTGGGAATTTCTGCACAAAAAAAGTGCGGACAAAACCTGCTTCCTGGGGGTGTGAGGACCACTTAACAAGGACAGCATCTGCACCAGGATATCAGAAGGCTTCTGATCTCCTAACGAGGTGCCACGCAGTAACTCATCATACTTAGCCTCCTGGGTAGGAGCCATGAGGGAGACCAAAAGATCTCGAAGACCGCTGTAGGGGGTGTCAGAAGAAGACAAGGTGGGGATTGAGTCTCTGATACGGAGGGAGGCATCCCAAGGCAGGAAAGACAGGACAATGCTATACCTTGTCTGTTCATCGCCTACGGTACGCAAAATACCATCAACGATGGAAAACCACAGCTCAGGGTGGTGAGAATAGAAAGGGGGAAGACGAACATGCGTTGGAGCAGGGTTGGGAAGAGAATCTGTCTCCACCATGACGAGAGCAGGAGAATGGAGCAAGAGGAAGGAAATAGTGAAGGAAGGAAGATAAAGGAGAAGGAAAATGAAGAAGAGGAAACAACAACACACAAAAAAAAATAATAATAATGTAAAAAATGAGGAGGCGGGCAGGAATAAGATAAAAAAAAACTATTTTTTTCTTGGCTTGAAAAACTATTCAATTTCCGGCTTGAAAACTATTCTGTTTTGCAGATGTAATAATGTAAGTATTGATATAATATATATAGTATATATATATATAATATATAGTAGATTGACTTTAGAATCTAGTAATATAAGGTATATATATTACTATATAGTATAATATAATCGTATAGTATATATATAAATATTATATAATAGTATAAAGAACTGCTAAAAAATGATCATATATAGTAATGTATAAATATATATTTATAGAGTATTATATTATATATATATATATACTTATTATATATATTAATATATATATATATATACTCACTATATTATATATATATAAATATATATGATAATATATATATATATATATAAAACTGTCCTTCCCAGAAGGTCATGGCAACGACCTTCAGTGGGAGGACAAAGTCGCAGATCGAGAAAGGTCCATTGGTTACGCGGTGCCTAACGGCTTAAATTCCGCTGGCTGGCCAGCACCATTCGCGGGACTTCCGCCCGGGAATGTTTCCCATTAGTCAAGCAAGCACACTATCAAATGTACTCATTAACGCTGAGTGAGAACGAAGCTAGAGCTCTTAACATTAGAGAATAGCTTCACATTCTCTCGCTCCACCCAAATTCTCGAACCTGGGCCCTCTCGCTTGATAGGCGAGTGTTCTACCTCTCTGAGCTAGGAGCGCTCCTTATATATTATATATAGTACTATATATATAGTAAGGAGAGGGAAACTGACGGAAAAGTAACGGAGATAATATTAGTACCTATCCATACTATATATTACTATTTATATATATACTATATACTATTGTGATATAGTATATCATTATATATTTATTTCATAGATATATATATATCATATTACATTTTATTATATATACTATATTATTATACTATATATACTATATTATTATACTAGTATATATATATCTTCATATATATTTAACACTCACACAGAATCTGCAACCTAGTTTTCTCTATAGCCGGAAACTGAATATATAGGTTTTTGTCAAAAGCCAGAAAACAAATCATTTTTTTAAACTTGTTACGCGCTTTCATCCTTTTATCATAATTGGACGATTATTGGTTATATAATTTATACATATATATATATATAATATATATAGATATATATATATATATATATATATTACTAAGTATATCAACTATTTATATATATATATATATTTATAATATATAATATATAATATCCTTAAAATTTATAATATATACTATATATAATGGTAATAAGAATTAATAATAATAACAATAAAAATGGTAATAATAATAAATAATAAAAATAATAATAATAATAATAATAATAAAATTAATAAATTAATAATAATAAATAATAATAAATAAAATAGTTTCCTAGTGACAATAGTCGGCATTGGCAAAAGGATGTCAACTTCCTGAACACTGAGGTTCCAAGAGGCCCAGTTGAGGGTTGAGATGCTTGAGAGGCTGGAGATGTTTGAGAGGCTTGGTGATGGTGGCCTACTTCTTCTGGTGTGATCAGTTGTAAATTCCAGGGTGTCACTCAGTGTTGAGGTTTGTTGCTGTTGAAGTTGATGTAGTGGAACTTCATACATGGAATTAATAATTAGGATTGGATATCAGGTCCATTGAAACAAGCTGGCATTTCATAGTATAATTTGTAATTACGCCAGAGAATGCAACAAATTTGACTGGAAAAGGAACCCCAGAGTCCTGGGAAATAATAAAATAAAATTAGAAATATATACAATAATCATCTCAAGCCTAACACATATTTAATATTTAATAATGATAATGCATGGAGACAATTTTTGACAGGGCCTACTTAGGCGGCCTACTTAAATTTATAAGACATTATCAAAAGAATTTTGGGCTTAGATTTCCTTATAGAAACGGCCAAAAGAAATAAAATAGGCCCTCAAAATATTCCTAATCTGAGGCCTAAACAGGGTTGTATAGTTAAAGCTTTTGTTTTAGGTCGAAAACTCTTTAAGGTTATGATAATATTTATTAGGTAGACAGATTTACTGTGTATACTTAAAAAAACTTAGCATAACCTGAACTTATTGTTTAAAGAAGCAATCCCTAGCTATCTTAAAATTTTGCAAAATGCGGTTTGCACAATTGCAGCTTTGCCACTTAGTCAAGTGAATGTTGAGAGCTTATTTTCTGCTTTAAAAGATCATCTAAGATCTAAGAACATCTTTAAAGGAGGATGTTATTGGTTTTATTTTTAAGAAACAATTTTGAATTAATTTATGTTACATATTCTGAGGCAGTTCAAAGTTTACTATTATTATTATTATTATTATTATTATTATTATTATTATTATTATTATTATTATTATTATTATTATTATTATTATTATTATTATTATTATTATTATTATTATTATTATTATTATTATTATTATTATTAATATTATTATTATATTTCAATGTTATTTGTTTTGTTTATATATATAATATTTTTGTACTTTATACTTTAAATTGGTATTCATATTATTATTTTTTATAGCCTTGATGATGGGATGTATACTCCCGAAACGTTGGATATTAAATAATGTTAGAGCCTGGTGGCTTTATTCATAATCAACTAAATTTGAAAAACACCCGCAATCGATATATATATATATATATATATATATATATATATATATATATATATATATATATATTATATATATATATATATATTATATATATTATTATATATATATATATATATATATATATATTATATATATATATATATATATATATATATATATATATAAATTACCTTCATTAAGGGTGAATTTCTTCAGCAGGTAGCGAGAAGTATCGTAATATTCAGAAACTGCTCCAATATAGTCAGCACTTGTAATGGCGTATTTATATTTATATTTTGTCTTGCCACTTGAGAAAAGAATGCTTCCCACAGCTAACATTAATAAGCACGGTATTATACTCATACTTAAATATATAAAATAACTTTTAAATACTGTTCAGTAAATTAATATTATTATAACTTAGTATGTCACTGTTTCAATGTAAATGATATATTTTCCGGAAAAAAATAGAAAAGAATTGTTATTTAATACTGATTGAGTTAATTAATAGATTCTAAATTTTTTCACTGCCAAGTATTTAAACAGTTTTTTTGTTGTTGTTGTTGCTGTTGTATTAGTACATATGCAATTTGCACTTTCATACTATAAAAAAAAAAACGAGTTTATTCGAGGATGTGAAAAGGTTCTCTGAAATAAAATTGCAAAATTGTTTACTATTGACGGGTATAAACAATTTTAGATAAGTTCCAGAAATTAGTTTTAATTTATTTATAATATTTTTTCTGAAATCTTTATTGTTGTTATTTCGTATTTGCTTTTAATATTTTCCTAGTAAAAGGCTTTTTCAAATCATTTCAAGTT
>JABUQX010119506.1:12500-17162 GCA_015478945.1 Trachelipus rathkii | reverse complement strand
GTATACATTTGAATGAAGGTTAATTTTTATATCTTGTATAATTATTATAACATACTTTTTCACTCCGTGTTTAGCGCGGGAAGTAATGTAGCACTCCATTATAACTTTGTAAAAAAATTTTAATTTATGTTCGTACTTATGCTAAGATTTGCGCGAGCAAAATTTTAGCATAAGTCGAAGTGAAATAATATATAAACCCGTCCTGTTGAGATACTCGAGCAATTATTAAGAATCAGAAGAAATAAATCTCACTGAAGATACTCTCTCCAGAACTCCTCCAAACTTCAAACACAACTTTCGGCAAGGGAGGTAAATTTATGGAAAAGTCCGCGACTCCGAATCTCGAGTGCAAGTTTTCCTAAAAGAAGAGTCAGGCAAGTGTGGTAAACGCGCTGGAAAGACCGTGACTACCAATTCGCCTACGAAGAGAGAGAGTATCTCAACAGAAGGGACTTTGTTACTTTACTTTCATTGAATTATCTTGCTATTACTTATTTGAATAAAAAACATCATTTCAAATATGGATTTCTAAATTACCATCCTCTTATATAGGGGCTTGCTCACAAAAGAAATCACCAACTTAGCAAGTAATAAGCACCATACTATATATATATATATATATATATTAATATTATATATATATAATATATAAATATATATATAAATATATAATATATATCAAGATAAAATACTAAATTATATATATATATATAGCACAGCCAAATATTAACCTATATAACTACATATAAGAGTAGAATCTATGTCGGCAGGAATGAAATATCTATTAAATAATTAATAAATGCTAAGAAAGTTCAGGTTGGTTCCGATCGCATCCTGGGTCCGGTACACTCTAATATATATAATATATATATATATATATATAGTATAAATATTAAATATATCAATAATTTATATTTTATTAAATATATATATTATATATATAATAAATATATATATATATATTATATATATATATATATATATATATACTGTATATATATCATTAATAAAACCGGCAATTTTCTTTTTTAAACAGTTTCTTTTCTGTAGCCTTGTAGGTGAAGATTTATCAGATACTTCAAATAATATTGAAGTTACAGCTGAATTGTGTGATTTCCCTAACGCGCCTCGGGATCAAATGAAATAAAATTAAATACAAGTGTCTTTAAGCCAGGATCTAAAATTTGTCGTCATTAACCCTCGCGACTCCGCGTGTTCAAAACATACGTCCGATTCCGCGTGGGTCACTTTTTTCCCACACATTTTGGAAACCTTTTTTTTATACTAATTTATTAATTTTTGTTTTTTTTTTAAACTCATTGTTTATTTTAGACCTTTTGCAGTTGTTCCAGAGTATTTTTGTTAATTTATATTTTTTAGTTTTATTTTTAAATATTATTTGAAAATTGAATGTGTTTTTCCCTGTTTATTTTCATAGACCACTATATAAATCGTTGTAAAAAACAACCTGTACAGCGATAGCTCATCATATTTGGCAGTTATTTTCTAGAATAGTACAGAATAAAATATATTATATCAATATAGCTCAAAGAACCCCCCAAAAAATTTTACACACAGGAAAAAAAGAGTGATTTTTTTTTTGCAATTTTTTTTTTTTCAAATGGTAATTTTTTTTTTCATGCTTTACCAATTCCAAAGTTACTGAAATAGGTTAGTAAATACTATAATGAATAAGAGAAATGTTTATTTTCAAAAATAAAAGCAAAATAATAATATTTTTTCCCCTATTTTAACAAAAATAGGCAAGAGTATTTAAATTTCTCATATATATTATATATATCTATTATATATATATATATATTTATATATATAAAAAAAAAAATATAAAATATATATAATATATATATATATATATATATATATATATATATATATATATATATATATATATATATATATATATATATATATATATATATATATGAGAAATATTTATGTTCAAAAATAAAATTTAAAAAAAATTTTCCTCATGACAAAAAATATTTGAAATTTTCCTATTTATATACTATATATATAATATATATATATATATTATATATATATATATAATAATATATATAGTATATATAATATATATATATATATAGATTTATATATATATTATATATATATATATAATATTAATATATTAGATAATATATATATATATATATATATATATATATATATATATATATATATATATTATATATATATATATATATATATATATATACACTCAAAATAAATATAATGCAATAGAAAAAACTATAAAATAAATGAAAAACCTACTCTCGTACTCAAAGGGTTAAGATGAGTTTTGCAGCATGGAATCCCGCAGTTGCTGCATACTGTCGTTACCTTCTTTGCATTTTGTCTTCGTTCCCTAGTATCTAATTCTTTGTAACACATCTCACAACGTTTTCTTGAAATTTGACCTGGTTGATCCTGTTGCTGTGCTGGCTGTGGTACTCTCATGTCAGGAAAGCACTGTAAGATCGAATTCTTAATAATGTGGCTAAGGTTCAAACCAGGTTGGAGCCTCTGGAAGGAATGAGGGCGGATCAGGTCGTGGGCAAGAGCTTCATAAAATTTTAGTCTCACTCCATGCTTCCTCTTTCTCAAATCTTGTACAGTTCTTCCATCTTTGATGCCATAAACAATATATGCATTTAGAGCAAAAATATCAATGATGGTAAAAAACCAGGACAAGGGCCAGCGGAGTGTGGCCCTTCTACACGAACTCCGCCTGACCATCTGGTCATCAGTGTCCACAATCTCCATTGTAGAGTTATAAAATTCAATAACCTCTGGTCTTCTCTTCACGTTAGGTTTTCCTCTATAGGAATCATGGATTTTAAATTCAGTGTGCATAGTGGAGAGTAAGATGACTTGCTTAGGGGGTTTATCTTTTGTCACATACGAGGCTAACAAGATAGGTATGTTATTCCCGCCTAATGCTGGTTTTTTAGACATAACGAATAAGGTGGAATTCAGCTGGCGATCCTTTGCTCTCTTCAGCTCCTCTGGTAAATGTTTTCTGCAGTTGTTTATTGTTCCAACCAGTGTGAGATGTTCCTTGAATAGCTGTGTAGCCAGGTCAACAGAAGTGTAGTAACGGTCAGTTGTTACATTTCTATTCGAACCATATTAAGGTCTCAAAAGTTCCATTACTATTTCTAAAGGCTTTTTAGATGGATTATCACCCATGGGCCCACCATAGGGTGCGGTTTGAATAATTAACTTTGTGTCAACATCGGATAACATCCGAAGTAACAAGCCATATTTTCCAGGTTTCGACTTTATGTAAACGCGAAAAGCGGCATTTCCCCTGAACAAACATAACATTTCATCAATGCACAAGTTTGGGCCAGGAGTATAGTTTGCCCTAAGAATGTTGTTAAACTTGTCAAATACTTCTCTTAGAGGCTCTAACTTGTCCGGATTTACCACACCCGCCTGCTCTCTTTCTTTTCTGGCTTTGCGGTCATCGAAACGAATTAGAGTCAATAATGCTCTAAATCGTCTCTTGGACATCGCTGCTCTATATATCCCTCTTCCAGACGCTACATCCCAAAGTTTACCAAGGTCTTCTTTCGTGTCACGGTATATGCCCATAATAATCAATATACCAAGGAATGCTCTAAGTTCTATCATATTTGTTTTTTCGTATAGCTTTTTGTCAGCTACATCTTTATCTAAAACAAATTCTTCCGCATATTTGTTGGTGTTATTCAAGATGCACATGAGAATTTCTTCTTGCATATAGGCGTCAAAACATTCAAGCGGTGTTGTCGCCTCTTCAGCTACTCCATTTAAAGTTGCCCTTTCGGTCACATAATTCCTTGATCTAGTTCTTGCGGATGGTAGTTCCAAGTTTGACCACAAGTGTCCCGATTTTGCTTTATACAAAATTTCTTCTTCATGGTCTGGAACATCTAAGTCTTCAACCTCTACTCCTGCCTCTTCCTCTTCCCCTTCCTCTACTTCCTCTTCCTCTACTTCCTCTTCCAAACTATACGGGCGCACTTGCGATATGTCAAGCTCATCATCTGACTCGGGCATGGAATCATCAGAATCTTCAACTTCAAAGTCACTATCTTCTATGTCGCTAATATAATCACTCAAATCCACTGCACCTACGTTCAAAGTTTTTCTACTTCTAAGAGATCTCCGCGCTGTAGAGGTACTAGAAGTTGAAGGTTGTTCCTCTAATTCAACATCTCTTGATTCTTGAGGTGGGACAGTTTTCGTAGGTGTAATCTGAAAGAGAAAGGTTCATAAATAACTCTGGATAGAAATGAAAAAAATAATAACCTTTTGACCACGTTATATCAAATGCTTACGTGATCGTCTGGAATCAATATTTTCATTGGTGTGGAGAAGCTACTGCCAGAAGAGCCTTTGTCAGTCGATTTTCCACCACTAGCTTTCCTTGTAGAAACGACGGAGGCGCTAGAAGACTTCGAAGTGGAGGGTTTCGGACCAGTCTAAAAACAAAACACTTGGTAAATGCCATTGATCACAAGTATTGAAATGAATGAAAACACTAACACTTTCTGTACAAAACTTACATAAAAGATTTTCCTTGAAATTGCCTTTTGTGGGGTGATGCCTTCCAACCTGAGGCGTTTGGTGGCTTCACACATCTGTTCCTCTTCT
>JABUQX010119506.1:2500-5000 GCA_015478945.1 Trachelipus rathkii | reverse complement strand
GAATATTCATTTTATCGTCTCGACACAAAATTTGGAAGAAAAAAAAGACAAATTAGGGATTTAGCGTTTTTGTCCGTTTTCTTAAGAGGTGTTTACGAAATCTAGCACTTTTTTTTATCACAAATTTTGCGAAAAAGGTTGCTTGCTTATTATTTTCATATTTGCAGACAACAATCGATCTGCTGTTGCTCTGTTGCTTTATAAATGCCGTATACATTATTAATTAATTTTTACTTTAAAAAATAATATGATTATGCCAAAACACTCTGGTATTCATATTTTTTTCCTAATTTAAAGAAATCGAATGATATTTTCACTATTTTCACCAACCGGAATTAAGCACATTTGAATCGTGACTCATAATTTGTTTACATTATTTGTAAAGAATGTGCCACGTACCGGAAAGTGAAAACATTACGTTTTAATCATTCGATTTATTTAAGAATATATATAAAACCGCATAAAAATTTTAAACACCAAGCAAATGTTTTTTCACAGTTATTATTTTTTGAAATCGCCAGCATATTCTTTATTATTCACTGTATAAATAAGAACTTAAAAATAGTCTTCTGGCGACAACTGATATCATTTAAAGTTCCGTAAGCACGTCCTAAATTCGTTTAGCACGGAAAATTGCATCCTATGGAATTTAGGAAGAATTTTTACCGATATTTTTACTAGACTTAAGAAGAGCGAAAACAAGCTCAAGAATTCCTTACGTTTGTAAGCAAAAAAAAAAAAAAAAAAAAAAACGAAAAGGTTTTTGCATTCTATAATTAGAACATAAAGAATATAAGAAAAGTGAGAGTCGAGACAATTTTAAACGTTCACCACCTTCATTGGTTTTCTTCTAGTCCTGAAAACACAGCCGGTGAATTTGCCTTTAACTTCTCTATTCCAAATGACTTTGAGTAGAAGGTGAAGCTCCCTACACGTATTGTTTTAAATATGAATCCAACAATCTTGACATTTTGTTAATAACTCCAAATCCTCCTCCTTATACTCTTAAATTTTTACAGCCTCAAGGTTCCTCCCATCATCCTATCTCTGTATCATCTTCTATTTATTCAAATCTTCCGCAAGAAAGAACTCCCCTAACGCGAGGAAACTTGCTTGACATTTCGATGCTGCAAACTGGTCAGATTTTCGGTCATAGTCATATTTCTTTAATTTTAATTGGAATGAATATTGATTCTGCTGAGGGACCCCTCGAAGTGGGCGTGCGCAGGACGTATAACCGAGGCAATTCTCTCTGGCATGGAGGAATAGATTCAATACTTTTTTTCCTTCAACTAAACTAACAAACCTTGGTTTAACTCTGCTCGTTTAACTCTTGGTTTAAACTTGGTTTAACTCTGCTTGTTTAACTCTTGGTTTAAACTTGGTTTAACTCTGCTTGTTTAACTCTTGGTTTAAACTTGGTTTAACTCTGCTTGTTTAACTCTTGGTTTAAACTTGGTTTAACTCTGCTTATTCTAATGCTTTTCGACGCAGGGACTCTGCCTTCAAGAATTATAGTAGTCTTCAAATTTCAAAAACTCTCGCAACTTATTTTTCATCCAGAAATTGGTCAAAATTTATTCTCCGTGACACTAAAAAACTCTTTTGCCCTTTGAAATAACCATTTTGGTTCTTCATCCTCACGTCTTAATAAGGAGGATGACTCTGATGGTATTCCTCCTGTGGTTCTTAAAACTTGTGCTTTCAAGCTTGCGCATTGCCTTGATAAACAGTTTGACCTTTTGTCTTTTACACTTCGACCTTCATATTTCCTGCTGGAAAAGCGCGCTTGTCCAGCCTGCGCCAATAGAGGGGAGGCAAATCTTAATTAAGCCTCAAACTATCACTTCTGAATTCTCCCCTCGCATACATCCTCCATTGAAGATAGCTCGCATAGATCATTTTTATTCAAAGTCTCGTCTTTTCAATCCAACTTTCTGGCTCTTGACTTAACCGCTATGCTCAATCTAACATTGTAATTCACTTGTAAACTCTGGAACACACTCCTTTTTTTTCTATTTTATCAGACTACTTTCAAACGCAACGTATCTGGGCATTTGATAAGCTTCTGGACTTTGCTCACCGGAGGATATATATATATATATATATATATATATATATATATATATATATATATATATATATATATATATATATATATATATATATATATATATATATATATATATATATATATATATAAGTATATATATATATATATATATATATATATAGCGCCGAATTCTGATCCTTACAATTCGAACGGTCTCTCTCTCTCTCTCTTCTTCTTATATATATATATATATATATATATATATATATATATATATATATATATATATATATATATATATATATATATATATATATATATTTTTATATATATTATATATATATATATATATATATATATATATATATATATTAATGATGCATATCGATATTGATATTTTTATTCGATACAATAGAAAAATTAATTATATTTTGATGATATTTTTCA
>JABUQX010119505.1:0-38193 GCA_015478945.1 Trachelipus rathkii | reverse complement strand
GAGGTTACATCAATCTAATTTTTCCATTATACAAATGCCATTGTCAATAATAGATCCTTAATCATCACAGCACTTCCAATTTCTTGTCCTGATTCCGCTTCCCTTCATATCATTATTAGACAAAAAGTCTTCTTACTCAACTATGTCCGCATTCAACTTATCTCGAGTACCAATGATCCTTACTCCCTCCCAAGTTATTTTATTAGCCCAGAGCATATATCACTCAATTTTTCTACTCTACCCTTTTCTCACAAGAAAAATACTTGCCGCCGAGCATCATTTCATCCCTGAGTAACTAAGAATGAACTTTCGCTAGCCTTTAACTTATCCACGCTTAATCTTGTAACCGAGATGACACCTTCTTGTCGCTTAAGTTGCAACTAAATTTGGTTAATTTACTTTTAAGAGAGTTAATTGCAAGTCCTCTCCCCTTTAACACCTCATACTTAAACCTAGCTACCAAATCACTCGAGTATTTTATGATGCAGACGCCAACATAATACTTAATTATCAAACAAACAGAAGATACTTTGTCTCCCAATTACTCAGTGTAGACAGAAATAGCGGTTCTTTCCCAATATATACGAATAAATAACACCCTATTAATAGGGCTCAACATGAATGAAACATATCCCAGGGAATGAAATCCTAGCATCGTCAATACAAGAATTGAATGGGGGTAGGGTAATTGAAAAGGTTTAATATCTTCCTCTTTTTCTCTTATTCTAATAGCTTTCACGAAAGGCCTTAAACTTCCCAACATTCCTTTCAACACATATTCCTCTTTCGTTTCATTAGTCAAATTCCTCTGCTCTCTTTAGTATTCAAATTCCTCTGTTCTCTTCATTATTTTCACATCACATCTGTAGACTGTAGTTCATCCATCATATTCTCTCTCTCTCATCTCACACACTGTTTTTCTCTCTGTCCTCTCCTCTTTTATCCAACAATTCTACTTCTGTTTGTGTATCTGTCTCTCTCTGCAGTATATATATATACCCTTTACTGCATTATTATTTCAACTATATATATTTAATTCATACATGATATTAATTTTATACTATTATTGTGTAATAATATATATATACTATATTATTAATATATTTATCCTAATATGTATATATATAATATATAGTATAATACTGATATAATTATATATATGCAGATAAACTAAGTGGGTTGTTTTGTAAATTTGACATTTTTCGCCGAGAGATCGGGAGGAAACAGTGTCTGATAGGTTAGGAAAGTGTTTTTAGATATGCAGCGGGAAGAGGTATAAGTAGAAGCTTTATGTGGCCTTGGAGAAATTTAGGAAATTGTAAATTTAGCTAGGAAGGTTGTAGGAAGAAATTCCGACGACAATTCATCAACGCAGCTAATTTATCTAATGCAAAAAAAAAACTTTCATTGGGATTCATGTCAGGCTAATTTCCAGCCCATGGGAACAGCTGAACACCATTTTGCGTAAACCATGTCTTCATTGATTTAGCCGTGTGACAGGAGGACCGAGTCCTGTTGGAATATCTATCGTTGTTCACCTTATTTAAGGTAGTATCTCATTCTTATTTACCTCATATATTTTTGAACGCCTAGTCCATAATTTCCTCACAATGTAATGGCTTTTTCCTATGGACCCAATGACCGCACATACCTAATGATTTTTTGCAAATTTACAGTCTGCCTTTCACACTTATTCCCGGGTTATGAATTTCATTTCTACCAGAGCCTTTTTACCCTCGTGCAGTGGTCACCAGCACTCGTAGTTGAATGTCCGTTGAGAGACACCTGGCAGCAATAGAAATTCCGGACAGTAGTACTGGAACAGCCAGAGAGAAAATGAAAAACCAAGAAAACTTTTTATGGTTCTGCAAAGGAGATACCTGTGATGGAAAGAAAGCAGTGAGCTCGAAATCAAAATAATCATCATCTTTTACACACCTTGATTGTGATCATTACAATAATACTAGCGCTCTTTTATCATCGCAGTTAAAGCTATATAGTAAATGCTATTTTTCTTACCTTTTCCACTGTAATACTAGTTACAATCGTTTTCAATCATAAGTTGACTTCGGTGTTCATTTTCTGTGACTTTCGACTACTACGCCGTATTTATCGTATTATCTACGTTGGTCTTCTTCAGCGAATCACAACTTTGCATTGCTGGATGACCTGCGCCGCAGCAGTGTAAGAAGACGGGATATCCTGAGAATTTATGCAAATGTCAGAGAAAAACGCCGAAATTTCTAACGAAAATCGAAAGTGTTGGGGAAAACCATTTCGGGCATGGAACCATAGCCAGTTTACACTGTTGAGGGAACTTGAACCAGGTTCAATATTAGAGAGTACCAAAAGGTTTCATCTTAGACCTTCAAATTAAGTGGAACAAACCTTGGAATCTCCAACGGCTCGGCCCACTCACCGCCATAAAACGATTGAAAACCGTGCGGTCCTTGATCTGTCCGCTCCGCCCCCGCAACATGTGTCTCGTTCAGCGCTTGATTCCCTATGGGCTGGAAAAGAAAAAAGTGCAGTCCCGCCCATCTTCCTGGACCTTCCACCCTGCTATCATGGACAATCCCATTTTGAAAGTTGTATGGGTGTGTTTGCTGTAAGAGAAATCACTGAACGAGCCCCCCATCTTAAACCCCCCAAAAACAGCGAACTACTCGCCCACCCTTGTTCTGCCAGCTTTATTAAGGAGTTTTCGGTCCCAGCTTCTGACGGACATTCAGAGTGGAACAGGAAAGCATGACACGACAAAAATTTGATCCAATAGCCCTCACCCATACCAGATCGTTATCAACTTATTGGTTCTGCTAAGACGCCAGCCTAACACTAGCTGCTCGCAATTAATGTTTCAGATCTGGTATAAGTGTTTTATAAATAACTCATTGTCAAGTCCAAAATTGTTTGCAAATGTGTAGACTTTTTCGCAACAAAAATACAAGTAAGTATAATATGGTCTAAAACCGACTACATCTCTCCGCCAGAGTACACCTTAAACTAGTACTATATATATAATATACTATATATATTATTATGATATATATAGATATATATATACTATATAAATATAATATAATATATATATATATATATATTATATATTATACTACTACTACTAAACCATATATATTAATATATAACTATAATTATATTAATATATATTAATATATATATAGCATATATATATTATACCTATATTATATATATTTATATTAAGTATATTTATATATATATTTTACTGATCAATTATATATCATTTATATATATATAGAATCAATATATATATATATATATATATTAACTATTATATATAGTATATATATTATATAGTATTATTCAATATTATCTATTATAATTACTTACATTATATCTAACTAGCGTTATAGTATATATTATTATATATATTACTTAATATATTATACTATCAGAGCGTGGCACTACCGGCGCATTTAGGGGTAGGCTCGCTGATGCGCACCTTCCCCACCCCGAGTTCGAAACGGTTAGTCCGCCTAACGCCCCCGAACTGATTCAGACCTTATTCAAACCTCCTGCTAGTCCACATGTCCCGCACGTCCCCACTTCTGTTCGACTTCATATAAGATTTATGTTTTAATACTATGCAAGAGGCAACTACTGCCAAAAGTTTTTTTATTATAGATATGAAAATTGAATATAATATTTACAAAACTCTCCAAGATTTTTTCCACTGTCCTTCCTCAATGGTCCGTCTTCGAAGGAAAGGAGTCGCATATATACTGTTCAAACAAAGATTAGGTGGTCTCAATATAATAAGCTCCCAGTTAAAGCATACCCCTTCTTTACAATCCCCCCCCCCAATCCTAACATTCGCTCTACGCCCGTCAGAATCTTAGGGGAGGTTATTATAATGATACGCTTTCTACCAAATATTCTGCCCTACAGCTGAAGGGCCACATGATGTCCTTGTGGACGTAGGAGTCCTTGGTGTATATAGTTCACCTTTTCCAGCAGTCATTTGCTATTTTCAATTAAGGGTCCGTTCATCCTAATCATCTTCTGCTCCCTTCTTATGTGAGAGCGAGTTCTTTGACTAAACTCTCCACCCATAGTTCCAATTCTTTTTGTTAGTGTGGTTTCGTTAAGTATTTACGCAATTGTATTGATATAATTCTTATTATTTGCCTAAGTCAGAAAAAGCTGAAAACAAATCTATTCGTATTCAGCCTAGGAGCCTATGCTACTATATATTATTTATATCCCTCAGTATACTTAGCGCTCCTGGTCTAATATACACTTTCATTGATTACTCTTATTATTATAGTTTATAGTTTGTCTTACTTATATCTATTTCGTTACATATATATTAAGTCTATATTACTACTTACTTATACTGATATTCTATTGATATGATAATGCATCCTCTCGTGTACTTTGATGGTCTTCTCAGTCATTATATAGTTGATCTTCGCTAAACATTATGAGTAAGTTTACTTTTTATATACTTAGAATTATATATATATGAGATAGTATAGTACGTTATTATATTACTAATTAGCCCCGTTATTTTGCCTGTTAATCACTTAAGATCATACTATTATTATTTTCTAAATAGATATACTCTACCTTCTACTTATATCCATCTATTATATGACTGATTTATAATTCTATTACCCTGTGACTTAATTATATATTCTTTGGTATTTAGCTGCTTTATTCTACTATCATTTATAGTTTTATATTTATATATATTTTTAATTATATCAGGGTTATACTAATGTAGATTCACAGTTATACTTATATATTATATACATATCATGTCTATTCTTACTTATTACTTTGTTTATTCCTTTTATTTATTTCATCCATATTCTATTTATATACCTTCTACATCTATATTACATATATATTGATTTTATTAATATGTATTCTATTATCGTATTTTATTATCTATCTGTTGTTAGCTATCTTCGATATATAACTTTTCTACTAGTGTTTCATAATTTATTTATTACGTTTATTTCTATATTTATTCATAATTTATACTATACTATCCTTATTAATATTGTTGATAGCTATATCTATAATTTATAGTTTTACATTTTCTACTTACTCATATTGATATATACTGATATATATATATTGGATTATTTCTGCTATTCTTTTTTACTTTATATTACACAGAATTAATCTGATTTTACATCATCCATTGAATAATGATATATTTATAATATATATATATTATAAAAGTATATATATATCTATACATAATATATAACATAATATATATATATACATATATTCTATATATAAACCTATATAATATACTAATAATATAATAGTATATTAATTATATATATATATGATATTATATATATTTAGGTTTCGCTATATATATTATATAATATTAATATATATTATCTTATTAATATATAATATAATATAATTATATAATATATATATATATATTATATATAGATATATATTAAATATTCTAATATAATATTAAATATAAATATAGATAATATATATATTTTACAGAATTAAATTAGATATTGCCTAGTTATGTATAGTAATAAATATTTATTAAAGTTTAGATAAGAGTAATGCCATGCAGTCTATAAATTCAAATTTAATATGTTATTTATTATATTATTGTTATTTAAGGAGGTTGAGATTATTCTTGGAAGTTTAATTATTTAGAAAATAGTTCTTGATAAAAGTAAAGTTATGAACTTAAAATAAAATTAACTTTCTTATTAATAATGACATTCTTAATAAGTAAACTATAGTTTCATTTTTAAAAAGGTGCGAACAAAAGAGCGGAAACTTTTTTTGATCGCACGTGCAAGTCCACTAATTTCCGCGACTCCGCACTTCCGCTAGTCCGACCTATTCATGATGCGCTCGTAAAGTTCGGTGACTTTAGTCGTTGTTCACCTACGCGACTAAAGAGCGCTCAGATTGTCCATCCTCGCGCGATTTTTAGTTTTTCTTTGATTCTCTGTTCTTACAGCTTACCATGTGGCATTCTTATTTTATATTTGCCTCATTCTGATCTTTATTTTGTTACACTATCTTTTGTATATTGGTACACTTATACTACTCTTATTATTCTGTGATTCATTTATCATCCCCTTTCCCTTTCTTTTTTTATACTTATTTACCTCAAATTTGTGTTTAATCGTTTTCTCTGCTCGTTTCATCTATTGTTAGTATAATTTTCTATATATATTCTCTCTCTTACCTTATTCTATTTTTTTTCTTTCTTTCTTCTTATATATAGTCGTCCTATTCGTTGATATCTTTAAGCTATACGTAGATTGTTCGACTCAGAATCGCTTAGTATTGTGGCACTTTGTGTTTTCTAAGCTCTTGTTCTATTCGTTTTTCTAGGGCTGCGATTTCACCTTTACTCCAGGCCGTTCTCCTAGACATAGACGTAATACCGTAACTTATATATATTCTTTACTGTCTATACATCTTATTTACATATACTAATTATGTCGTCAGAGAAAGTGTTGTGCGGAAATACTTTACTCTGCCTACTTTTCTATATTTAATCTTTACTTCTATATTTTATTAATGCGCGTTATTTTATTATCTATCTATCTATCTTCTCATTCTATATCTATTATGATATGCAGTAAACATGTTTTTAATTCATTTGTGATGTTTATTAGCTATGCTTTTTATATTGCTCGTTTCATCTTCCCAGGCTTTATTTATTAATATTAATTTATATTCTGCGCTTATTAATAGCTTCCACACCGCGGCAGCCACCTTGTTCGTTCTTTGCTCGTGCGAATCTTAAAATATTATAGTTCATCTTCTGACTTGAGTAAATCCACTATGCTTACTGCTAGACAGAAAGCTACTACCCTTCATGAATTTCTATGTCCTATCTGTTAACGTTCCTTTATTTCTTCTGTTGTCTTTCAGGCGTATCCTTACTTAACAAATTCAGAATTACGAGCTATTTCGTACGAAACTTCAAAATAATCTCGTTAAAATAAGAACTAAGCTATTAAATAACTTATTATTTCGTTTCTTTCGAATATCTTTCTGCTACCGTAATTTAATCCTTTCCCCTTCTTCTTCTGCTTGACCCTTCTTGTTAAGATTTTGCTCCCTCCCGGCTATCCTGTATATTCCACTATCTTCCCCTGACTTAGCGGTTATAATAATTTTTTCTCATTAACACTTCCAAAAACGTAGTTTTATTTCTTTCTAAAAAAACTGCCTCTCTCCTTTTAGATATTCAGTTTCTTCTTTTCCCCCGTCTATCTCTGTCCTTAATTGATTAACTAGTTTACATTCGTCCTCTTTTTCATGTCCTACAAGTTCGTTATTATATTAATTTCAGTCTAAATCCTCGAATGGCTCTTCATTTTTATAGTGGTTCGTGCTTTCAACCTATCGTTCTCTTCCCGGTTTGTGAATTTCATGTTTTCGACCAGCCTTTTCATTGGCTGCAAAGTCGCCTTTTTTATTCTGTTGGTATTATGCCGCATATTCTTTAGATTTTATTTCTGGCTTGGCTTCTTTTATCCTGTTATGTGCATTGTGTATATCACACAAGCAGATATATCGTGGTGCGGTTTTTAACCGACCAGGAGGTGGGCTTAAACTCTTTGAATTTTTCAGTAAAATTTTCTAAAGCACTCATGAATTTGAGTTTAATGTTTAAAGTTTGATGTTCAAGTTGACGGATGTTAGTTGACAGAAGTACTGTTATCTGTCAACTAAATGCTGTCATCTTACTTTGCAGGCGTTGTAGTAATTGTTTGGCCGTCGTACACACTTTGGAAGCTCCAATTGGTCCCATACTCTATCAAATTTGGCTTCTTCACCTTCGTCTGACAAGATACTACATGAAAGAATTCCTGAAACTGATGAACTGACTGACTCTGACCAGGATTCCTGTTCGAAAGTGTTATTCATTTTAAGACCTAGTTTGCAAAGAACATTCCTAACTTTTAATATCAGACATTCAGTTCTGGAAAAGATTCTGAACTGAGGATTAACCCAGATTCTTAATAAACCAATTTTGTTTTCAGTAACGATTTAAATTATTTCCACCTATTACATGGAATCATGTCAGTCATGTTGCAAATCTCTTCTTTTCTTTCGAAAGCATTTATAATTAGCATGCTTCACATCTCACATGGAATCTTCAGTTGCTCGCTGTCTCTTCCTTTTCTCGTGCTACTATTCTTTTCTTGCTGTAAGGTGTAAGTATTGTATGAATATTCTTGCGTTGCTGCCCGTTTTAATTCACCTTGTCCGTGTTTACTCTCTTGATCCTGCTTGTAGCCTATCCGCCGCTTCCCTTTCCCTTGTATGCCTCGCTCGTCGCTGCTCCGCTGCCTCTGCTCTTGCCTCCTGCTCCCTCGCTCCTCCTCCAGGTCGCTCCCAGGGTGGCTCCTCGGTCCCGCCTTCCCGCGCTGCCAAATCACAAACATTCGGCTCATCCTTTTAAATGGTCACATAACGATTTTACTCTTCATCAGACGGGATGCGAACACTGGAAAACTCCGCGTTGCTGAGGTACGAGTACCCGGGTTGCTACCCACTCTAAGCCATCCACGCGTCACCCTAAAAAAAAGAACGCTCCGAAGCGTAGTTTTTAAGCACCCCCGCGGTTTTCAGTCGGTCTCTTCTTAAATCCTCGCTACCCCTACTTATTTTCCCTAGTCCTTAGTATTGGTTTCACGTTCTTGCGTTATTTTGATTCTTAATGCTTCTGTGCTTATGTATTGTTGATTAGTATCTCAAAAACCAAATGATAACAATTGTTACCTCTGCTCCGGGCCCGGCAGTGCGGGTCCGGCTTCCAGTTCCGCAAAAATACATTTTCGGCCATCCGGCTCCACCCAAAACCCTTGCTGCTCTCTAGTCTCCAGTGTATCTTCTCTTAGCATCGTGCCCCATTTTTCGGCTCTGCTAGCCCTCCTTTCTCGTACTATCTCCTTGACATATCTGCTTTTCTGAAGCTGTTGCTGCTTTCTATGCGGTTCGCTGTCTTGGTCGATCATATCTAATTTACGATGACGAGCGGAGGGAAACACCTGTATGTTGTCTTTGATTGCTTGCAGTTTCGGCGCTTATGTGCGTTGGATTATAGCTGATCACTACTACTTGGTGTAGCTTGTTTATTGAGTTTAGTGTGCTCTTTCAGTCCTCTTCTGGCTTCCGGATGATGCATTTGCATTCTCAGTTTCGCTTTTCTGCTTGAATTGATACGTAGTATGATCTTCTCTTACTGTTCCTGGTGATGGCTTTCTTTTTCAGGGCATGCGTAGGAAATCTTTTAGGAATACTCTGTTTCTACGAATATCGTAGCCCTTCTTAGGATCATTGTTTCCGGTTTTCGTTGTTGTCCAGAGGTTACTGCTAAGTAATAGTAGTACCTAGCAGATACGGATATATTTCTTCTGATCGATACATTGCAGATTCTCATATTTCGCCAGCTAACTTTCTAGTTCCCGTCAATTTTCGCAAATTTCATCTTTATCAAAAGTAAAGCTATTTCTAGATAAATTACCTATTAAATCTCTCTAATTAACCAAATGCCATTACATACACTACTCATATCATTTTTTCGCTTCGCCATCCTTTCATGGGGTATTCTATGCGTCACATGGCGTCCTAGCACTTGTTCCAATGCTCGCCCTACTGGTGAACAGCTGATCGACACCATCTAGGCGCATAGCCGGTCGGGCAAGACGTTCCGAGCTCGCCGTTCTGTGCCCTCGGTATTCTCTTTATCTTTATCTCTTCGATCTGGTTGCAATCTTAGTGAGCTCGTCGATCTCGCTCTCATTATTAGACGGTTCCTGTCTCTGGCCCAAATACTTTCACTGCGTCGTTCGTCTTCCCGAGCTCTACTCCGTTCAAGGCTCTGGTCGCTAGCTTGCCATTGGATGCTTATTGTACCCTTTAAAGTTACTTTTTCTTCTTCTCATCTTTCTCTGTTTTAATCCTTTTTTTAGTATCTATTGTATTCGTGCTACACCTCTCGTTCTTCGAGCTGCCCATTGGTTTTTTCCACTAGCTGTTTGTTCTTCCCCGCCTACTTCTTACCAAGATTTGTTATCACATTTGGTTCTCCGCTCTGCTACTTTCTTCTATGATGGTTTCGTCTGTTTATCTTCTCCTTCCCGCTCCTCGCTTGCTTACTTATTGCACCAAAATGATCCACATATCCTTATTGAGAATCTTCTTATTCTCTTCGCACTAATTTGACCCTTGGGTCGTTCTTTCTCTTTCCAGAAACATCGAGGCGACTGCTTTAGCACCAGGTGCTCTAGAACCACGCGTGGTGGGTCGGGGCTCGTGAGTCCTAGGCCGTGCTCTTGATTCTCCTATCTGCACGTGGTCATCCAGCAGCTTGGCCATGGTCTTTGATATCCGTAGTTTGAGAAGACCCACCTGCGCAATAAAAATACACAAGTAGTACTGGACGCCAGAGATTAATGAATAAAAACCAGGTAAACTTTATGAGTAGCGATGAGAATATGTGTTGTATTGACTTGTATGAAAGAAAGAGTGATGTCGAAATCAAAGGTAATCATAATGTAACCTAACTTGTGTAATGAACTAATAATAACTAGCCGCGGCTTTATGCATCGCCAGGTTAAACTTATAATGCTAAAGTATGTTTTACCTTTTCACACTGTTTCATACTAGTTACAATCTTTTTTCGCACTGCTTCCCTCAATTCATAAATTACTTTGCTGTGTTTTCATACTTCTGTTGACTGTTTACTTACTTAACTTGCCACGTTTTTTCTATTTACCAGTGTCTTCCAGACAATCAACCATTTGCATTGCTGGATTGACTGCGCGTCAGATGCGCTATGTCTAATGAAGATCCGGATAGGTGAGAATTATGCCCAAATGTCAAGACAAGAAAACTTGAACCAAAATTTCTAACGAAAACCAGCTGTGCTGTGAACCATTCGGTGCCATCGCGCCGACACAAGTCTTCACTGTTGATGGGACCTGATGAACAGTTTCAATATATAGAGTCTAAGAAGGTCATCTATGTACCTCAAATGAAGCGTGAACAACCTGGAAATCCAACAGCGGTCGGCCCGCACTCACACGGGCCGTAAAACAATGTGAAGACGTGGTTGCGCAAAATGGTGCTCAGCCTACCGCTTTCCCCATGGGCTGGAGTGTATATGCATTTTTTTTAGCCTTTTTGTGCCATCTCGATCCCATCTGAACAGTTATGGTATGCTGTAAGAGAGAAGAAATACCTGAACGAGCCCATGTTAAAACACAAACAGGAAGCTCGTGATTCAGCTTCATTCAAGTTTCGGTCCACTCTGAGAAATTCACGAAAATGCGCAAAAATTTGATCAATAGCAACCAAGTAATTCAAATACATTATGGACTCTACAAGACAGGCTAAACTACTTGCTATTACATGTCAAGACTTAAAGTCATTAAATAAATCTTTGCATTTGTAAGCCAAAAAAAATGTTAATGGATTTTTTTGCGAACCAAAAAATAAGATTTTTTTAAATACTATAATATCCAGATCAATATATTATATTATATATACTATAATATATATATATATAATTATATTAGTAAATGAGTAAATGGTATTATATATAAATATATTATATATTATTATATATATATATATAGAATAATATATATATAATAGTCATTTAATTATATATATAATAATATAATACATATATATATATAGCACTATATATATATATTAGATAATAAGATATATTATATACCAGTATTATATATTATATATATTATTATATATATAAATATATTATATATTATTACATATATTATATACCTATACATTTAGAGAAGGAATAGAATCAATATGTTGAGGTATAAATATATAATATATATTATTATAATGATTATTATATATTATTACGATAATTATATGATATACCTATATATATATCACAGAGGTGGCACACCGCCTTCATTTAGGTAGTCCGCTAGTCGCCAACTCGCGCACCTCGAGAAAACCGCTACGTCCGCTAACGCTCCTCCCACTATTCAGACCATCAAACGCTGCCGCTGTATCGCAAGGTCCGCCGTTCACGCACTTTTGTCTTCGATTCACAAAGATTTTTAATATTAAATACTAATGTGTTATATCTCTTACATAAAAATATTATTGATATATATATTATATATGACAAAATTGATGATATTTTACATAAAATCTCAAGATTTGCACTTTCCTCAATTGTCGTCTTCAAAGGACAAAGATATTCATATAACCTTTCAAAAAGATTAGGGTGTTCAAGAATTAAAAGCAGTTAAGGCAACCTCTTTCCCTCAAAATATCCCACGATTACTACTTTAATGCCTCTGTAACGTTAGAATCCCAAGATTTAGATATTTATGAAGCAAGTTTAACAGTTCAAGCAAGTTGAAAGGTTACAGATATCTTTATCGGTAGGATGTTGGTTGTGAGTTTCACTTCCAGCAGTCCATTGCTATTTAAGGTCCTCACCTAAATCATTCTGCCTCCCTCTGAAAATATTTGACCACCCTGTCCCACCCATAAGAAAGGTCTATTTCGGTCCAAGACTTTGTAGAATCACATGAAAGCCTCGAACTCCTTCGTAGAGTCGATGCTAATGTTACGTATCAGCTAGGTATATATATATAAGAATTATTAATATATATATATATCATATATATAAATATATATATTTATAAATATATGATTATAAGGTATATAGTATATAATATATATTATACTATTTACTATATCATATATTATATATTAATATCTAGTGAATGTAATACAATTTTCTTTAAAATGAAGTTTATTTTTAATTCAGTTTTTGTGTAAATCCCAATAATATATATATAGATATATATATATATATAATATTATATAATTATAATATATATTATATATATTATACGATATTATACGATTATTCGGTATTTTCATATGTTATTTCTTATTATATATTCTTTATTCATTTTTCGTATTTTTATTCACATATATGTAACTATATATATATATATATATATATACGATTATATATTATACCTATATATATAACTTATATAGATATAGTATATTAATATATATACTTACTATATATATATATATATATATATTATATTATATATCTATATATTATATATATATATATTTATACTATATAAATAATATAAATAGTTATGTTTTATAGTATCAGTATATACTAATTGTATACATATATAATCTAATCTAATTACTATATATATATATTATTACATATTATATATATATATATACTATAGTATATATACGCAACTATATATACATATATATCACTCATATATACTAGCTCATTATACAACTATATAGTATTAAACTGTTGTATATATTATATTAATTATATTATTAATTATATTACTGTAAACACGATACTTCATAATCTTTCTATATACTATAGTTAATATAATATTTAATATAATATATAATATATATATATATATATATTACATATATATATAATAGATATTAATAGTATATATTATATATAGACTTTGAGTTACACAGCATAAATTGCAGATATTGCCCTGATGGGTTATCTCTGGAATCGTTGAGTAATTTCTTGTTGTTTCAGTTTTTGCTTAATATTATAACAATAAGAATTATAATAAACTCCATAGAGTCCCCAAAATTCATTACGAGAGATCCTAATTTGAGTAAAAATCAATTAATGTTTATATGTCTAATGCTTATATATCAGGTCAACCATTTAAAGATCGACTAGTAGAAGTTGTTCAAATTTAACTTGAGTAAAGTTTTATCTTTAATTTTTAGAAAAAATAAAACAAATTTATTTACAAAATAAGTTGCGTTCATTTTTATACTTAGGAAAACTTATAATTATAACAATAGTATAAAACGAATATGATGTAATAAAATAAATTAAAATGAATCAAGAATAATTTCTTAAATTCAGAAAATTATTTCATTAAATTTACAAAGGTGCGGACAAAAGAGCGGAAACTTTATGTAATTAGGTAAAATTAATAACTTAATTTTTTCTTGTGTAGTCGCACGTTGCGTATAATATATTTCTATCCTTTCTGAACATCTTAAAACGTTTTAATATAATATTTTTACCTTTAATACGGTATCTACCGCTAACTCGTCGATTAGTATATCCGCTAACCGATAGATATATAATATAATTTCTGGTAATATCCTATCTACGGATTACGTGTATTATTTATAATATAACGAGCTATGGCGTATATAATCATATGCGGATACTATAAGAGGCAGAAAGGTTGTGATATATATATCAGGGAACATTAAAAATTCTCACAAACGGCCGCGATTACTTAGTGAAAAAAAATTGTTGAAATACTCCGTGACCCCCGGGCATGATATAACATCTTCCTTGTGCTAATCTACGTATAATAATATATTATATAATAAAAAATTCTGCGAGTCATCATCTGACATAGTTAAAATTATATATATTATATATTAATATATATTATAATTATAATATTATATATATATAATATATATTATAATATTATTATTAATAATTATATATATATATATTATATATTATATATTATTTTATATTAATATAATTAATTATATATTAGTAATATGATTATTATATATATATATTAAATATGTTAATTATTATATTATGTACGCTATATATAATAGATTGCCGACAGATCGCAATGTGTTCTTTCATTGTGTCCATTGCTCCCCTCGTATGTATCTAAGTATCTATGTACGATAATAACACCCTGACAGGCAAGTCCCTCTTTTCCGATTAAGTGAGAAACATCCGTCTGTCATAGAATAATATGTTAGTATTTTATAATATAGGGTTATGTATATTAGAAGTGCATATAATATATGATATTAATTAGCTAGGTTATATTAAATAATTATTAGAAAAATAACTTTTCAATAAAATGAATTTATACGAATCTTAGTCCCCTTTTCTATTCAAAATTTTCTCGTAAAATAAATATATTTAAATTGAAATTACAATACAACTCGGTTATTTTCTAACTTTATGTTTTCTACTTGAATGATATTTTTTCATCCATTACAGAGGCCTGGCGGTCGAGGGCCACGTCAGAAGTTCCATTACTCTACCTCCTCCCTAAAACAACAAGATAATAATTAATAAGTAAGAAGCTGCATTAACCCTTAATTCTAGAAAGTTTCTTATATAATTATAGGAAATCTGAAATAGAGAAAGCAAGAACAATCGACATTCGTGTCATTTTGATCACTCAGTTTGTTATCTTTAATTTTACTTAACTTTAAACTTTGGTTTTCATTAATGTCAAATATAATATATCCTATTACTCTCAACAGTAGGCAAGTTTAGTCTAGATTTTTATTTATATAATACAAATATCAATTCTCTTTGCAAAGTTTTAAGGAATAATACTAATCAGGCAAACTATTAAAAACAAAAGTTGTGAGTTATTGGTATTAAGTAACTTTTAATCGAATGTTTTTTTTCTCGAATTCTTCTAACGTAATATAAACTTTATAAAGCTAAAATATTAGGAAAAAAAACGCGTATTGCTTATATTATTGTTCAAATAGTATAATTATTAAGAAGCTTTATTGTGATTATAGAATTATACGTATTACTAGTGTACCCGAAAAACAAAAAATACTCGAAAAGCCTGCCTCACTTATATTATTAAAATGGATTGCGCATTTGTGCATTGAAGTTTAAATTTTTCGTCTACAAAGGATATAAAGAATAGATCATTGTTCAGTGAGAACCCAATACACATTAAGTGTAAATACTAAAATATTTAAATGATGACATTCTATAATAAATATTAAAATATAAATAATGAAACGGATTAACATTAAGTATCTCAATCAATTATGAATGAACAATTTAAGTTCGAATTGCTGCTTCTCTCAAAGTGATAAATAGAGAATCACTTAGATCCACCATCTTCTTTTAAAAAATAATATACATCCCTTAATGTATAGCTATATAATTATTTATACACAATATATAAAGTTTCATTAGGTTATTAGGTTTAAATAGTCTATACGTAACTAATAAGCAGTGATACTCAAACTCTCATTTGATACTAATGTAACAGGCATATAAAGCCTTATATAATATCTATGTATGAAGCTGAGTCATCTGGTAATTTTGTATTTGTTTTTTTATATATATATATAATATTAGGTAAAATTTAATAAGGAAATTGTAATAAGTTATATATCCTATTTACAGAGGTGGGCACGATCCGTTTACTCGTCGACTAACGGACAGTTGCAAAGCTTTATCTGTGTAAGCAGCATCTAGAATTTTTTTTTAGGATAATAAGGAATTGAATTCGTAACAGTTAAATTTGATTTTCGGTCGATCTAAGGCGTTATGGAATTCTACTTTATATTTTTCTAAAGGATTTTTGGGTTGAAGATCTTTTAATGGACCTTTTTCAGTCGCTTTCTGCAAGCTCCAATTGGTCCCATACTCTATCAAATTTGGCTTCTTCACCTTCGTCTGACAAGATACTACATGAAAGAATTCCTGAAACTGATGAACTGACTGACTCTGACCAGGATTCCTGTTCGAAAGTGTTATTCATTTTAAGACCTATTTTGCAAAGAACATTCCTAACTTTTAATAGAACTGAGGATTAACACAGATGGCAGACAGAACTATTTGGTTTTCAGTTAACATTTTTTCCCTTATTTACATGGAATATTTCATGTCATTTTTATTAGTCATTATATAATCTTACATATCTTTATTTTTTCTATGAAAGCTCTTTTAATTAGAATTGTGCTTTCAATTCTTCATAATAAAATATTTGTACTGCTTGAATTTATTTCTTTATACGTTAAGGAAGGTAATTTGTGTAATTACCGGATGACGAGAAGATAAGTACCACTATATGCTTACTTTTTTTGTAATGCTTCCTCATCCTTGACGCCTGCTCTATTCAGCTCCTTGCATCATCCTAGCTTCTGTTACTGTACTACCTTACTCTGCGCTTAGTACTACGCCTGCTCCGCGCCTGAGCCTACAGTAGTACTCCGGGCTCTGCGCTCAGTCATCATAACATATAATAATAAAAATAACTTAATTACGGATCTAATTATATTATTCTATTATAAATTAGTAAGGTCACAGAAGGTATTACTTTATATTTCACTCAGCGGGATATCGAGTATAACCACTGGTAACTCTCTCAGTTCACTCAGTTGTACTTTGAGGATATAACAGTTAAATATACCGATGATAGTATATTTGCGACTGTTATATATTATCATACACGAAAGTGCTACATATCTCTACGTTAGATCACCAAAAAGTAAACGCATATTTACTCAAAGATCGTAATTTATTTTAAAAGAGCCGGTATATTTAATAGTAACGATAGTGTATGCTATTAGAATATAATATATATATAAGTATACTTTCAATTTTAAACTAAAAATATTTATCTCACGCGAGGTGCTATAGTATATATATATACTATATTGAGCATTGAGCGTTGTAGGGATCCAGATAGTCTATCACGTAATAAAATTAAATCATATATACGTGGAACTCTCGGCTTACCTAATAGACCATAGATATACACCTTTTTAGCCTGGCTATTATTACGTAATAGCTCCAGTGAGCTATTACTATATATATATTTACTAGACTGATATGACTATATAGTGAGTATCACTATACTAATATAATAATAGCTTACGTGTACATATTGTAAATAACTACGCTGGATAGTATTAGTATATGGCGTATCATAGTAGATTTTGGTATAATATGGATATATACCGTATAGTAGATGGAGGAATAGCTAAGTATATATATATTTAGTATTTATGATATTATAAGTTATAGTTTAGTAGAGATGAGTTTATTTTATAATGTTCATACAAGTTTGAATTAGCTTAAATAACTATATGCAATGATGTTCTATTATCTATATATTTTTATATATATTATACTTGTATAAAGACACAACCTTGACATATGTATCCAGATTGGTTGTAACTAAATCTAAGCAACGTAAAAGAATACAGTATATTTATATTATATATTGTTAGGTATAATATAGGAATATATTTCCGTAGCTACTGAAAATATTCCCTCTTATCAAATTTAATATACAGTTATTTTGCACTAAATTATATGATCAAGCTAAGGGTCCATAAATTCAAACCGATTTGATTTAGTATATATATATATATATACTTGTATATACTTAGTATTATTATATATATAATATTATCATATAGTAATTATAATATATATATATTAAATAATTATATAATATATATATTATATATGTATAATATATATATATTATTAAATATTATATATTAATATATTATTAATTTATATTGTAATATATGGGATTTATTATATATAATTATAGAATAATATAGAAAGTATCATATAATATAATATATAGATATATTAATTATATAATTATATGATATAATATATAGATTATAATATATATATATTAATATTAATAATATATAATATATTATATATATATATATATAATATATATATATATATGAATATAATTAAATATATAATGATAATTTTAAGATGGGAATAAGTTATCTACATTAGTAAATATATAATGATCCATCATGGAGAAAAGTTATGGATTTTTATATGGATAATTTGAAGAATATAATGGATAATTGTGGATTGTGTGAGGAGAGTGTGGAGGAGCACTTCGAAAATCTGCTTAACATTGGCTAGTAATGAATAAAGATTGATACTGACATAGGTTGTTCGCGTATGGGTTATTATCGATACAATGAGAGCTCAATAGTTTTTGGGCAGATTAGAAGAAGAGGCGGTGAATTAGATAAAGAGGAGCATTTTGGACGGACCAGAGGACGAGTAATGTGGTATCTCTCAGGAGAGGAGCGAGAAGATAGTTGAAATCAGGATATGGGTATAAATCAGTTGCGCGCAAGAGAATAGGATAGAAGTTTGGCCCAATTATCGAGAGATAATGATCGGAGAGGAAATGAAGAGGTCTAGCATGGTGATTGAAGTTTGAGGTTGTATATGGAAAGAGTTGATTATTCGGTGTGAAATGATCTCGCTCAAAAGACAACGATAGGCGATATGTTTATGGAGGGGGATTTTGTTCCGAGTTGAGTTGAGTTAGGTGTTAGGAGAGAAGCGTAGTTGAGTTAGTACCGTGTATTTATAAATGATACAGGTTGTATAGGTTTAAGAGGGGGGAGACTATTAATGAGGGATATGGGAGGTGTAGCTGTAGAATTAAGTTAGGGTATTGAGCTTTTATTAAAAGTGAGTTAACCTCCGTTATAGTTATTGGGAAGATATGAGTGCGAGTTTAGAAATGTTTAATATTTATGACTAGTATACAGAAAAAGAAATTGCTGTCTAGTGGAAGGAATCGGAAAGGATTGTATTTGTGTTGAAGTAACAAAGGTGCTTTGGTTATGCAGAAAGTGGATTAGAGCATGGTGTTTGGATCTCATGAAATCGTCTTTTGAGATTTAAAACAAATGATTGAGAAAATGATAGTAGAATTTTAAGAATAATGTTTTATTTGAGTTGCTCTTTGTTTTTGAATATTGCGAAGAGTGAACCAGGGCTGTCTCCGAAAGAGGTCGGAATCTGGATAAAATAGAAGGGAAGCTAGTCGGATTGTATGGCAGGTGGATTATTGATTCCGATGAGTGTGTAGTGGTAAGCTTAAGACATGAATAGAAATTGAGAAGAGTACCGTATGACGATAGTAAGAGCTGTTAGTGGTCAAGAAATGCGAGTGTGAAAGTGTTTGTTTTAACATATATAGTAGCCGGATTGAGTCAGGGATTGTGTTCTTATGTCCTTGTTTGGTATTCATTTGTATATGGATGGAGGTTATGAAGATTAGAAGTAGTAGAGGAAAGGTTGTGACTCAAATCTGTCACATTGAAAAAATGTGTGAGGTTAGAAAATGGGATGGAGAGAAGAGATAGATCGTGTCTTAGGCTTTATGGGTGGGTGTGAGCTTACACAGAGCGTTGGGAAGGGTATGTGATAGATTTAGATATGGAATGGCGTAAGAAGGGTTGGAGAGGTTGACATAGGGGAGCCTTTTTTGGACCTACCGATTATAGGCTGATGATCTTTGATTTTTATGTGTGCTGAATCCGAGAGGGTGTTTTAGACTAAGGTAATTTAGTGTAGAGAGAGGTATTGCCCACAGCGGTGTGTAAAAGGATATGGTTGAAGGTTAAAGTAGATAAGAAGTTGTTTTAAGGGTTATGGTTGGTGGAGTGAGTGGGAGCACGGATGGCTCCATTCGGTGCTCTGAAGATGAGTGTATGATAGCTATACGATGATGGAGGGAGTATATGAAGCAGCTGATGACGATAATGATGCAACTGTATAATGAAGTTGTACAGCTATAGTTTTAGCGTTTAATATAATGTTGTGGATTGAAAACTGGGAAACGGGATGAGTGCAGAGTTGTAGTATAGAATAATGGTTGTGTGAATGGCAGGGAAGGTGACTTAAGTTGCAATTTAAACGTCCTTGGTGTGAGATATAAAGCGGACTAAGTCCGTTTGATGTGCGTGCGTGGTGAGGGTCTTACATTGAGAGTATGTTTTTGAATTAAATAATTGATAAGGTTCAAAAGGTAATATACGACATCCATAAATTACCTAAATATCGTAAATTAATGTCATTAGCCGAAAGCTGAAAAGTAACGGTTGTATAGAGTGACACGAGCTTCGGTATACCTATTCCTTTTCAAAGAATAACGGGAATAATAACGATATACGGAACGTACTTTTTCCGAGAAGCGGTTACAATCGTATGGGCTGTAAGTATTATAGGAGTAAGCCGGCATAACGCGAACTACTTTGTTTGGAGTGAGACAGTAACGGATCCCACCTCCTGGTTTATAATATATATTATATATATATATATATTATAGTATATATATATATATATAATATATATATATATATATATATATATCATATATATAATATGATATATATATATATAGTTGAAATGTTAAGCCCTTGCATTAGGTTACTCTATTCGAAATTTTCACATTAAAACAGTATATCAAATTTACATTCGTTTCAGTCATATTTTACAAATATTTATTATTTTAGCTCATACTTCTTTGAATAATTTCACTTGAAAACAAGCTTTACGTCCTTCTTTTTCCTGTGACGGACATATTCTATGGAAGTAGACATTACATTCGGGAAATCAGGAACCAATCCTCTTTGAAATCTATTATTAGATAGTTGTTTATTCTGGTTGGTTTCATACTATTAATTTTTTTGAATTGGAATATGTGGGGTTAGTGTAGTGTGTTTTCATATATGTTTGAATTGTAATTGACGTCCAGATTCAATTCGAGCTTCTCCTTTTTTGTTATTAAAATTTTCCCAATTATTTTATGTTAAAGGATTCTATTTTGTTTTCTTAAATTTATATCCGATGTGTTAAAGATTTGGTTTATATTGTTGATATTTATAGAGTGGTTGTAATTGATTCTATGGTGTGTGAGAGCTAAGTTTAAATTATCAATTCTTTAGTCGTATTTATGCTGGTATGTACGTCTATTGAGGTCGTTGGTTTCGCCATAGTACACCAAGTTGCAACCCTGCATGGCACTTGGTATACACATTCATATGATTTTGGTTAATCTTTGGAGAGATGAGAGCTTGTGTTTTTAATGGGGAAAAAATATGCTTGACTTGGGTGGAAACAAGACAATTGTTATCGATAATTATGTGTTTTACAGAGGTTGTAAGAGGTTTGGAGATGGTAGTATAGGATCGGTAGATGGGATTGGAGACGGTTGTGTTAGATGGTCTTACTAAAAAATTTTCTTTGCTTTTATGGTAGGGCTGAATCTAGTAATGAGTGGAGTGATGAGGATATATAATTTAGTGAACGTTGGGAATAGGAAATTAATTTCTGGTTTTGAGAACGAGGGGGGAACATGATACGTAGAGCACGTAAGGAGTGAGAAAGAAATGAGATAGCAGATTTTGTATAGGTAGGGTGTGCTGAAAACCAGTGTGGTAAACCTAAGCATATTGAAAGGTTTCTGTATAATGAGGACCAAAGCATGAGAAATATTCCAAGATATCAATGTGTCCAAAATGTGAGTTTTAATTGTCTTGTGATTGTTCTATGGTGAATTGAATGTTGTTGTGTTATGTGTTTATGAAATCTAAGTATATGTAAATGCGGTCAGTTTCCGGTGGTTTTCATGTGGATAGCTGCAAATAACTGTCGTCGACATATGCTATACCAGTGTGCCGGGTGTGGTGAGAGTGAGGAAGGGGAGTTGGAGGAGAATGTAATATAATGGTCAATCGAGTTCCATTAAACAAATTACTCGGTAATTACTGTGGGGCGGGGGACGAGGAATAGGCTGGGAAGAGTCCATGGTAAGAAGCCGGTAATCTTTTGTTTGTATTTATTAACAAAGGAAATGGGGGGAAAATTAGGAGGATAAGAAAGTAAAAATGAATTTTTTTTAATGAATGCGAGCAGAGGATTTTATGGAGCAGCGTGAGTGGATAGAGATGTGATGGGTATTTTCACAGAATATGACGTTCTAACGAAAAAGATTGGTGAAGGGGACTGGGACTGATGCTGAATGAGTGATGTTTACAATCGAAACTTACTAAATGTATGTTAACGAAGGGTTTTATATGGTTTGATGTTCTGTAGTAGTGTAAATTTCTTCAAGTATTTTTTATATGGAGGGAAAAGGAGATCTTTCCTAGAATAAAGTTTTTTAAATGATTTGCAGATCATGTTGAAACTTTAAGTACGGAGATGTTTAATGTTGGAAGATTATGCGGGCGAAGGGGACATGTATTAGGGTCTTAATGTAGTTATAATTGAATCCCGGATTAATCTGACTGAATAAAGATAGAGCGGCATTATGAAATTGACGTACAGAGAAGTTATATAAATCTGTGTAGGGTGGGTTAAAATATAGTTTTTGGGAAGTTTGGTATAATTGGTGAGAAACACCAACGATCTCAATAGGGGACAACGACATCCATACAGCATAAATGACGACCTTAAGACTCCATGGAATAATTTAAAAACGTCACGCTCTGCACACACTTGAATAGAACCAATTATTAACCGACTCATTTAAATATCAACTCAATATTATCACTGTGTAATAATAATAATAATTGTAAATGTCAAGAGAAAGAAAACATGAATAGGAAATCAGCTTATATGCCACTCGATAAATCTTCGGATAACATTTTACAGGGTGTATATCAGAGACAGAAAGAGCGGTATATAAAGTTTGTATACTGGATAGCCCCTGCTGAATTGAGCGAAAATCACACCTAATGAAAGACATTATATTCTTACAAAAAAAATAATGCGGAAACCTAAAGAGACAGAATACAACATCTCTAAATGCGTGAAATAGCATTTCACGGACAGAATAGATGCAAGAGAGTAAATCATGGAGTATAGAAATTGAATGGGTTCAGGAAGACGTTAGCCTGAAGTGTGACTCAATTAAAATTTCGTTGATACAGTTGAATGTTGTAGGACTAAGTCTTAAGGGCCTAGGGGTCTTACGATCGGAAAGGTTTTACGATAATGTTTGTTCTTATGCCGGTGTTATGCTCGGTATAGAAGTGAGACATAGTGGTTTTCTGGAAATGAATATATTGGTATTACATCTTAATATATAGATATCTCTCAAGTAACTTGTTTCAGGAAAGGTAATTAAATTTACTCAAATTTCTATGTGGATCATTATTTCAGAAGGAGTGGAGTATCTCTATATGCTATATTTAGTGGGTGAGTAAAGAAATATTTGTGAAATAAAATGATTAGGACCTTCTTAAGTCAATATTGCAAAGTATTAGACGAGTTGTGTGTTAAAAATGGTGTGTTAGAACACTTAGTGGAGGGACAGTGTTAGTAACTGAGAGAATAAGATGTACCAAATGTAGTTATTCTTATTGTGCATTTGGTCTCATAGAATGCTATGGCTCAGAGGAGATGTTTAAATAATAGGCGGCTTTGAAATTTACGGTTGTACATATTATATTAAAATTTTGTTAATGATATTAAATGATAAGATGGTGAGTCAGGTTGGGAGTTGTATAGTGCGAGACTGTAATTATTGGAGATATAGTGCGTGAGTGTTGTGGTTAGGATATTACACGAAACCGGCTTGTTCGAGAGTAAAAGCCCATTATAAGTGTATTGGAGACTCACGAATGGAACGCTTAATGGTTGAGTAGTGTTGTTGTCGTCAAGAAATCTAACTGTCTCGACGGCTCTCATTTGGATATTTGAGCCGAAGCATAGAATTATGGTGTGTTTCGAGATTTAAAGCGGGAAGAACTGTGAAGAAAATAAAATTTTTTTTTGAGCATTACGATAACAATAAGCAAATTGTAGAGTTACGTGAGAGTTCAACCTAATGACTTCTTGTCCAGTTATGACGCCATATAGTTAATGTATAATGGCTTGAGCGACAAGAAAAACTGCGTTGGACTTTTGTTCGAATTAATTATGGAAGGAGTTGTTTGACTTAACAGTTGTTCCAATTTAGAAGAACATTCCTTTGATGGAAATAGTAAGTTTGTGGGTTTCCTCTCTCAACTTAGAGTAATACCAATTGGTCAGTTGGATTACGGAAATATAAATAGTGAGGTCTTATCCAGCATAGATGCATATTAACATGTATCCCTTATGAACAATTGGAGCGAAATGTTCTCTCACAACTCATTTTTGGTATCTCGGATTATCCATCGCCGTACGCGGAGCTAAACTATGAAGCTTAACACGTAGATGAAGTTTTAAATGTATTGCCTATAGACATGCCAACTATGTGTATTTGTCGAAATTCTTTCCGAAGCCCAAAGTTTTAATAATAGGTCTTCGAAATTTAGTGGAAAAATTAACTGTATTTGTTCATTTTGAAAAATCAAATTCATTTAATTACTGGAGCTAAATATTGAGGATTGCCAGGTAGACGGCGTTTTGAACGCATAACTTAAAGACATGGTAACGGTTGGTATTTGTCGAAACTTCTGCCGAATTCCAAAGTCTAAGCAATTGTTCCAAATTTAGATGTAAGTTTTGATGAATTTAGTATTTAATGGATTTTGAAAGTTAATTATTTATTGAGGCTAGTCGGTAGATGGTTTTATAAATGTATTGATTAGAAATTTAGCAACTTGTTTATTTCTCTCAATTCTTGTCGAAATCTTTAATATAGACTAATAGCTCTTCTGTTATGTATTGTCTTTTCTTTAGATACACTACATATTACCTTATCTCATAATAAATTTCATCTTTTAAAAGTATGAACTAAAATAAATAATGAAAGTCCTTAATGTCTACATTCCAGAGAGACTAAAAACTCTGAAACAAGGTTTTATAAGTGGCATCTACTTAAAAGGTTAGTTACAAATTTAAAATAGTTAGGTCAATTATTTTTATCAATTCATTTTTTTGAATTTGCTGAAGAAACTTGTATGTTATGTTAAAGCTTATAGCAAGATAACAGACATGTCTAAAACCATTAACAGAAACTAGCTGAGGTTTAATTTATTGCATTATTCCATTCGTTTCATTTTAATGGTCAATATGTATAAATGTTTTTGGAATTCAGAAGCTTAAAAGGCTATAGAATGTTTTATTAAGCTTTAAGATGTATTACTTTTCTTTGTTAAATATAATGTTAGAAGATATGTAAGTACTTAAGGTTTATGAAAAGACTGATGCATTTGATTCACTTTTTTCGACACCTTATATTGTTTCAGACCCATCATTGATGTATAATGTCATTAAATTATGTTGTTAATCATTTTACTGATGTTAATGAATATTATATATTTGGATACTACTATACAACTGTTATGCTGATTGTTAAATATATTAATTTGTAGATTAGAACAGACTTTAACACTATAAATTAATCAAGTATATATATAAAATTTTATAATCGGTAATAATCGTAAAGCAATTAATTCATATTTGCCTAATAGATATATGAAAGAAAATTTTAAAAACTTTAGATTTTTTATCTTGTTATTTTTGTTGCCGTTTTGATTTGTATTTTGAAAGTTTAAAGTTATAACTTTGATTTTTGTAGAGTATTTATGATTACTATACTGTATGCAGCTTTATGTTAATTTCAATATATTTAAATTTTCAGGTGAATGTGGTTCTGTAAAGGAACCAGGAATTATTGTAATTGATAATTCAGTAGAAACTGAATTTTGTCATAATTGTATTGGAACAATTTCGGCTTCGTTTGATACTGATATTTTTGAAAAATCTTTATGGATTATTATTAGCATGGATCCTTTTTCCATAAGTGTTTTTATAAATAATCAAAAAATATGTTTAGAAGATTTAAATTTAATATATTATAACCCTTCTCAAATTGAAAAATCTTGTTTATTATCTAATCCTAATCTACATAATACTTATTTTTCAAAAAACATAGAACTTTTTATCCAAAGAGTGAAATGTAGAGAAGTAGCAGATAAAAAACATAAAAACATTACACCATTGTGCATTCATTATATGATTAATTTATATGTGTTATTTACGTCGAATATTATCAAAGTACTTGAATCTATTAATGATTTTTTCATGAAAAAATTCAGTATTAAAAGTTGCTCTTTAAAACAACTCTCTCTTCGTCTTCAACAAATTAATTACTTGACTTTTAACATAAGTGAAAATAAACTTATTGTTAAGAGACTAATTGGGGTACTTTTGTTTGATATTCTACTTGGAATTGGATCTTACATTGTAATCAGTCAGTGGACATCATCATTTGAACTTCACTATTATTTTCAAGTAACCACTAAGGTAAGGCGCCTACTGAAGTTTGATAATATTTAATGGATTAAAAGTATTGTTTTCTCTTATTTTTTAATATTATAAAGATCAATAGGTTAACAGTTAGTTGAGGTCGTAAATTGAATATCGAGCTCGAGTTTGAGTCTTATCAAAGAAAGGGCATTGATTTGCCTGAAGCATTTGAGCTTAGAGCTACAACAATGATTTTTGATTTTGAAATGAGATATGAGGTGAGTTTGAAGGAACCGGGAAACTTTTCTGTAAAAAGATTCCTTAGAATAAATATGAATTAGATTTAGAAGTTTTTTCTTCTTGTTAAACCATGATAGAAATCTAGGGTTCACAATAGGAAAATAAAAAGCAGGCATTTTGTTTACATGAATACATATATTTTAGAAAATACTTCTTCAGTATAATTGTAGTTCATTTTTTGGATGATTTGCCTTATACGTGACTAATACAACCTTTAATAGAAGAATTATTTGGCTATGATATAGTTTATTTTGACTCTGACTTTTCTTTGGTTATTGATTTGCCCTACTTATATTGGATATTGAAAATTATAGGATTCATCTTTAATGAAAATATTAATTTACACTAATTATACTAGCTCCCATGCCGTTGGAGTTCTAATTTGCAGGGAACAAACACTCCATAAGGACTAGGTGCTATTTTAATAACCAAGTTTAAGTTAATATTTTTATTTTATATTAATTTTATTTTCTCCATTCTTTTTATTGAACAAAGCTTTGCCCGTGAGAGGTGGTTGTGGTGTAAAATAAAATAAAAATAAACATTAATATATATTTTTTATTTAAATAAAAGATTTTACATTTTTCTTATTTTAGCAGGTTAGTTTAGGTTTAGTAAGGTTAGGCTAGCAGGAAATTTTAAAATTTTAGTAAATATAACTTGAAACAATTCATAAAAAAAAAAAAAAAAAAAAACTTATTAAACTTATTTTTAACAAAGATATTAGTGGGATAATGTAATGGAAAAGGTCCGATTTTTCTTAATATATATATATATATATATAATATAATATATATACTATATATATATATAATATATATTATATATATATATATATATATATATATAGATTATATTATATATATAAATAATAATATATATATTATATAAGATATATAATTATATATATATAATATAATATATATACCCATATATATATATATATATATATATATATAATATATAAATATATAATATAATATAATATATATATATTTAGATATAGAAATATATATATATATATATATATATATATATATTATATATATATATTATATATATATATATATATATATATATATATATATATATATATATATATATATATATATATATATATATATATATATATATATATATATATATTCAGGATTTTTTTTGCATTTTGATGAGTAAGATTACTTTTATTCTTTATTAATCCTCAGGGCATTGCTACTAAGGTGCAGGAGCTTTTGATTTGGCTGAGTGGAGCACCTGCGGGTCTCAAATTAAATCAACCTCTTTCAGAGACTCTTGCTTCATTTTTTTCATACCATGTTTATTTGTGGACAATGTATGTAGGTAATAATAATGAGTTAATTAATAATGAATGAATATAACCTTTGTCAGAATAGCGTGTGCAAGAAATGTTGAAAGAATATTGTGATAATGAAATACTTGAAGAAGAAAAAGAGTACTAGGGAGAAAGGATATAATTAGGAAATACAAAAAGAGAAATATGACGAGATGTACAAGAAGAATGGATGTTTCTAAAGGGTTGTATGCCAAGGGTTAAAGAGACGAAAAAAAACACGTTGATGGTTAGAGAACAAATTTAAAGAAAATGCAAAAGAAATAGAAAAAGTTGAAGTAAAAATTCAGAAATGAAGGAGAGAATAGATCTTTAGAAATATAAAGAAAAAAGGAAAATTAAATGATATTGATAGGTGGAAGAATTGTAAGGGAAAAATTAAAATGAAGATGAATGCGGAAATGAAATAAATATAAGCAAGATATCAAATAACTTAAGATAAAAAGACATGAGGAAAACTGTGAGGAGGAATGTAAAAAATGTTCTAGAAGAAGATTAAAAATTTGTAATAAAGGAGATGGGGGAGAAGTTCAGACAGAAGCAAATTTGTATTATTTATAGTTGGGTTTGGAGTGTAGACTGTAGAGGTGTGTTTAATTTTTTTGTCAAAAGAAGCTGGAACAAATTTTGGGAAAAACCATCGTCATATTTGTGAAGCTACATCACGGAACAATATTCAACTATACTTATAAATTACTAATAATTTTTTTTTTTTCATTTTTTAACTTTGGCCTTGACAAATAAGGGCAAAAGAAAGAAAAATATAGAAAAGAGATAGAAACGTGAGATGAAAAGTAATCTAGCCACAAACTATATAAAAAAAATTGAATTTATTATTATTATTATTATTATTATTATTATTATTATTATTATTATTATTATTATTATTATTATTATTATTATTATTATTATTATTATTATTTACCTCCTTTCTCCAGATTGGGGGTGAGATGCGCAACATACACCTGAAACAGAAAAGTAGTAGAACATGACCCTCCATTCCCTTAAGTGAGAGCTCGTCACAGTAAAAAAAAATTATATTATTATATTATTATTATTATTATTATTATTATATTATTTTATTATATTCAATTATTATTATTATATTATTATTATTATTATTATTATTATTATTATTATTATTATTATTATTATTATTATTATTATATTGCTGCTTCTGCTACTACAATTTATTTACATTTTATAACAGGAGTAGCAAGTCCTCTTCTTCAGGTGATGACAAAACTGTTCGTCTCCATTGGACTTTTCGGAGTTTCGCTTCAGATTGCTTTGTTAGCAGATTTTCTTAGTTTGGGGCTAATTCATATCCATACATTTTACATTTACGCAGCAAGGTAAGACTCGACAATTTAATTTTAAAATTAATAAAAAAAAAAAATACAGGATTTAGAAACAGGTGAAAAAAAAAATTCAAATTTTTTATATATAAAATTATTTTGTTTGTTAAATTAATAACAAACAAATAAAGGCGTTTTCGTTTTGGCAAAATCATTTTTTCAATCTTAGAACGCAGACTTGACGATTTTTCAAAAAACGCATAGGGGAGTCTGAAAAATAGTATAGATTTACGTCATTTATTTCCTTTAAATTAGGATAACACTGCAAAAGTATCACAATATCACACAATCTTATATCTGGCTGGCAGGATCATATTCCTATGTGCCAAATGAGATATTTAATTTATATAGCTATAATTTTTTTTTTTAAATGTGTGCGCCCACCTTTATAAAAGGAAAGTATTATTTGCCTCCGTTATTAGCAATTCATTAAACAGGGTTCACACTTTCTGGAAAGTCAGGGAAGGTCAGGGAAAGTCAGGAAAAAAAAATTGGTCAAGGAAAGTCAGGGAAACGTTTTTTGAGATATGCTGAAAGTCAGGGAATTCCAAAAAAATCAGGTAAATTTTAAAATTTCAAACATATGAAAGAATGATCGATGGACCAAGTTGCATATTTTTGACTATATATTTTCCTTACTGTTATAATTGTGGAATAAGAGATGTGATTGATAAGTGAATGAAAAGGATGGGCGAGGAATGACATTCCATAAATCTACTTCTATCCTGTTTCTTTCTATTTTAGTTCACTATTACCTACTATTCTTCCTCTTCTGTTCGATAGAGGTTGTTCCAAGTCATCCTCGATTGAACGGGATTGGTATAGGATTTTGTTTTAGACTGTATGAATTATGACTTAATCTGTTATAGTCTTTTTTCTTGTAGGGATTAACTTTGAGTGTTGTTTTTTTTTGAGGTTGACGAAGTGATTTGGATTTTTTGTGCAGTTGAAGGGATTTATTATTATTTATTATAAAATGACTTCAAACAAAAAACACTTTAACGACCAGTGCGTTGGACGTCAAACTTGACCCACAGTTTATTTCAGGTGGTTGGGTAAAGGAACTGATAGTTCCAAGGCATACTTAAAGTATGTAAAAAGAACTTGATCTATCAACAAGGGACGCCAAGCCGAAGTTTCCACATTCAAGAGGGGAAACTCATTTCAATTAATCAAAGACTCAGTAGACCAACCATCATCGGAAAAACTTTTTCTACGTGTTTCTAATAATACAAATATTAGTGAAAGTGTGTGCACTGAAATTATGCCATTCCATCAACTCTAATCATACTCAACCGATTAGTATATGACCCTGAGTGTTCTGTTTAATAACAACCAAAACCAGTATTATCAATCAGTTTCACTTTCTGCATTAAAGATATGTTAACAAAGTCTGTAATATTATGCGCATTAAATGGTGGATGATAAAATGTCTTAAACTTGTGTTGCAGATATAGTGAAACATTTAATTAGGGTTCCAGATAGTGCGTAGCTTTCCAAATTTAAAATAGGGCCGTGGAAATGTAAATATTGATTAACCATGCGATGCTTCCCTATTTTTCTAGAAAGCAAAAGCACAATACACTATATTGCAGTGAAGCTCATTCTACCCTTGACTTAAAATTCAAAATATTGGGGATGTGATTTGTCTTCTAAGAGACTTGATTAGTTTTTTTCTTCTAATAGTACCTGGGAATCAATGTTATGGGAATTGTGGCAAATTATTAAATTAGACTGATATTTTTGCATGGAAAGCGAACAGGTGGAATGATGTTTCTATTAAAATTAAGCCAATGTTTAAGTGGAGAACCCGGAAAGAACATAGTCTGATTTTCAAAGAACTGTGCACAATGCCTATTAAGATCTCATGAAAGTATTCATAAAGTCCTATCCACTCAAAAAAATGTTGACAAATGTAAGAGCTGGGCCCATAGGAGATATGAAAAACATCTCAAAGAGTCAAAAGAGAACCAAAAAGAAGAAAGAATAAAAGGAAAAAAGGAAAATTATCCATACAGATCTATAAAACTTGAAGAGCAGAGAAAGATGTTAAAACGTGAAAGCTTTGACAGAAGAAGACGCTAAAAAAATCAAAAATCAATGAGACAGAAGAAAAAGTTAACCTAAATCTCCCATTTAGAACTTTGTGATCACAGTGGTCGTTATTCACCTAGGTATTAAGTAACTTTTAATTTATTTTCTTTGTATAAATAAAAAAAGCTTTACTTTTGGAAAAAAATAAAAAAGAGTGCGTTGGACGCTAATGCGGAAGGTATAGGCTGATTACTAAATTTTTTTTTTTTTTTAATTCATCCGATATTATGTAAGAGTTTTCAAAGTAATTTAATGTATGAACTGAGTAAAAAGGCTGCAATAATGATAATAGATATTTTATATGCCAAAAACTAACGAACACCGCTGGTCACGGCAAAAAATTTGCGGATTTGCGTCAGGGAAAGTCAGGAAATCAAAATTCAAAATTTTAGTGTGAACCCTGTTAAAAGTTATTCGAACCATAATAAAAATGAGCTATTTATACTCTTTTGTAAAGGCATCTGACGTTGGAAGAGAATTTGATCTCATTCCATAAGCAATATCATAAAACATAGATAATTATTTTTTGAAACCTTTGAAAATTTTCTTAACATTACCCTATTAAAAATGTATATTTTGCATGCAAACACTAAATAAATGAGAATTGTATGATTTTATTCTTAAGAAGTATTTAATTATATAAGCCATATTTTTAAATGTTTCTTATTGTTATTATAAGGATCAATTATTATCCCTGGTTATCATTTTTATTATTTTTATTGACACTAGGATTATCTTTATAGCTTTATTATAATTATAATAAACTTATTAATTATTATTAATATATTATTATTATTATTATTATTATTATTATATATTATTATTATTATTATATTATTATTATTATTTAGAAATTCTACATCAGCTTTTGTTTTAATATAAGATTTACTTTTAGCTTCCAATTCACGAAATATTTTCTTATAATTTCCCTTTAATTTTCTCAAAACTATTTAAAAAAATATTTACAAAGTATGAGGCACATTTATATTTATTAGTTCATTATATTATTATTATTATTATTATTATTATTATTATTATTATTATTATTATTATTATTATTATGTAGTGACGGCACTTGTACATACACCAAAAAAAAGTTATTATTTTATAGATTGCATATGCTACAGGTATCCTTGTTCGGGTCTCAGTGGCGTGGATTTAGAGGCAGGAAATGGAATCCTTTGAAAGAAAGGGAGGACTCTCGTTCTGAGCATCGACAAAGGCCTTTGATCAAAGCTTTCTCTGCATTTGGTTTCACTTTCGTTCTCTTTCTCATGCCCACTACCACCGTTTATTATTGTGTGTTTGTTGCGGTAAGTTTTTTTTCCATTAACATTTTAATTGGGTAAATATAAAATTTGATTCTTTTTCTTATTTTACGTTCTGATATGTTTAAACTCAGTATTGCGAGTAACTATTACTCCTCCCCTTCCATATTTATTTTGTAAAATATTTTTTTATGTTACTTTTGTATTTATTTTAATTTTCAGCTTCGAGTGTTGTTGCTAAGTGTACAAGGACTATTTTCATTATTTTTATGGGCTCTAAATTCTAACCCAATTTACATCTTGGTTCTTCACGTTCTTGGATCTCAGCATCTAAAAGGTAAGACTCTATTTTACTGGGAAATTAAGCTTATAGATATAAACCTATATTGCAATGGTGAACTGCCATTATTTTAACAGCCGGTCAACTGCTTAGTCTTAAAAGTTAAATACCGGCTCGTTTTCATGTTTTATCAAATAAACAAATGAGTTAACTACCGTACTGGTTTGGTTGAAAAAGAAATTTTTGATTTAATTCCTAAATCTATGAACTAAAATTATTTGGGTTCAGAAAATTTTAATTTTCATCCTTTTATTAAATGTTTCTGATAATAAGGAAGTACTTTTACTGCGTACAGGGGAGAGGGAGTGAGAGAAGTGTATCAGTTTTTTATATTCCTTCACCATGATAATTATAATTTATACAACCATTGATCTGTTCAAGGATATTTATGAGCCTTTAGTTAATTCATTGCTTATAAGAAGATCTTTGTGTGTAAAATAATGCTTTGCTTCTAAGCTTTTGTAACCTTGATCGATATAGTGTAGATGAAGAAAATTTCCAGAATTGAATATTTATTAATAAGCAGAATCAATTCGTTATTATTATTATTATTATTATTATTATTATTATTATTATTATTATTATTATTATTATTATTATTATTATTATTATTATTATTATTATTATTCTTTCTTTCCCCAAGAATGGGGGTATGGTGCGTGACATGCACTGGAAACAGAAAAGTAGTAGAAGAATATGACACAAGTCGAAAAGAAAGCCCAGCCTTACCGCCCCCCTTATACCTATTAGTGAGAACTCGTCGCAGTCAGAAAATCCACCCTAAAGCTTCACGGGACTGCGACTGACCCTCACTATGGGCATCTCGTCAGTGTGGGTCATCCCTAGCCCAGGTGCGGCCACATAACCCATGCCCCTCACCAAAACCCCGCCATTCACTCCTATTATGCACCTTTCTTCTAGCCTCTGCCAAACTCACATCTCTCCCCAGCATTCTTTTACTGACTCAATCCACTTTTCTTTGGTTCTCCCAGTCGGTCGATTCCCAACACACTCACCACTTATACATCCGTTTAACCAACGACTATCTTCCATCCTCCACATGACCAAAACCATCTCAACGTACTTTCATTTTATTCTCTATTTATAACTTTCTTCACAGTACATAGACATAATACATTCTTTCCTCACTTTTACAATTCTTCTCACACCTAACACGCCTAAGAGTCTATCTGAACACATTGTACTGCAGATCTATACCTCTTATTTCCAGACCAATAGCTCACTACTACATTAACACAGGTAACAAACTACCCTCATGTAAGATCCCTGCGCCACTCCAAGACTTAGTCCTTTCACATCCGCCAACGATTTAAATGTACCAGCCACCTTCCTGCCATGTAACCAACTTTTCTACTACACTCTTGCATCATCCGTTCCTATTCATCCAACATATACCTAAATATTTAAACTCAGACACATGTCCCAGCTACTCACCATCTGACATATCTCTCACCAGACTGCTCCTCAACTCAACAACCAAACCTTACTCTATCTATCGTTTACTTTCAAACCCCTCCTTTTACACACCTGCCAAATCTCTCTACCAAATCTCTCAAACTCTCTTCAGAATCCCCACACAAAACCAAATCATCCGCAGTAGAATAGGTAGGCACCCACCCCACTCGCATCCAGTTTCCATGCATTCGAACACCATCTCCTGCCCACCCCCACCTATAATTCTTTCATAACCCATCCATATACTAAATTGAATAACCAAGGAGACATGACACATCCCTGCCTTCACTCCGCCTATTAATATTAAACCCCAATCACTTTCACACCATTTATTTCTTAAACACACGCTGTCCACTATCGTCATACATGCCTTAACTTCCATTCAGAAGCTTACCACCAACACATATATCACTAACACCTGCCATGAAGCTTCCCTATTAATCCTATCATACGCCTGTTGCAAATCCATAAAACCCTAAATACAATTTTATTCTTCTCCCTCATTTTTCTCAATCATTTGTTTCAAGATAAAGATTTGATCACACATCTTCTACCACTCCAAACGCACCTTGTTTTTCACCAATCAGTCCTTTCAGTCACTCGACAGACGCACTCTTTCGACAAAATCCCAGCAATGTATCTTCCCTACAACACACAATAAACTAATTCCCCTATAATTCCTACAGTTCCCTTAATTTCGTCTTATATAAGGGCACTATTACTGCTCTCCTCCCAATCCCTCGGAACATACCCTCCATAAACACGTTGTTACACAACTTCCAATCCAATCAATCACCATCTCGCTCCGTTCTTGATCATTTCACCAGTTAATTCATCTATACCTGAGAATTTACAATTTTTTCAACGTTCTCACTCTACCCAATTACCTCCTCCTTGCTAATGACCTTCATCCCCAAATACCTATCCTTTTTGCACCATCAAACCCACACATATGTACTACACCTCTTCAATTACCCAATGTTATTGCAGAATTTTCGAAAGTGTTCCCCCACACTTCCCTCACATTCAATTCATCAGATTCGAAAGCACCATCCCTATTTATTATTCTAAGCAGATTCCCCTTATTCTCATTCTTAACCTTTCTCGCTTCCTTTCAGAAAGAAGAGCTTCCTATTTCCTTGTAAGTCCCCATTCATCCTCCTTCCATACTATTCCTTTACCTCTTTTTTTCCCCCTTACGTATGACTTTTAGTATTCTTTTTTCCTCCTTATATAATTCCAAAACATCTTTCTTTTGAAAACCTCATCATTGACTTTTGGTACATTCAACCACTCTTCTTTTGAACTTTTAACCACTTGCATCACCACTTCATTCCACCACTCACTGTTAACATTATTACTTCCTACTTTAGCAGATCCACATACTTCTTTTGCACTGCTAACAACCGCTTCCTGATTTGTTCAGGTTCATTCGCATTCAACTGATTTACTTGCGAGTGCTCTTAAATACTTTCTTATTACCTGTTCACTTAACTTCTCATTCTTAATTCTACCCACTTCCTTCTTTATCACTTTCGTCTCCATCCAAGCCCCCACTAACTTTTGCATAAAACAACATGAATGATCCAATAATCCCATCCTAAACCCCCTCACTGATTTAACATCAACACATACTTCAATATCTCCTTCTTCACCAACACAAAATTAATCATACTTTTCCCTTCGATACCATCTCTACCTACACCAACTCTAGTATACTTATGAATACTTTTATGTTTAAAGAAAGTATTACTCACACACATACCTTTCTCCTCACAGAAGTCAATCAAACCTTCCTACCATTCTCATTTCTCCCGACACTCCAAAACCACCGTTACACCATCCCTTTTTGATCACCTATTCAACCATTTAGGTCCCCCAACGCAATCAAACTGAAGCTCCTACTCACCCTATCTAAAACATCATTCAGATTATCCCAGCAAATCGCACTCTCTTCAATATTACCTTCAGATGGACCATATGTCACAACCACACATACCTTGACCTTTTCAAACTTAAATTTAACTATTAGAATTCTAGTACTTACACACACACAAAATCTACAATAGCCCTGTACTATAAGTCACTCATCAGAATTGCAACTCCTTCTCTCACCCTCTCATTCCTTTCCACACCAGCCAGCAAACACATTCACACCACACTCATTTCACCGTTTCCTTTCATCTTTGTTTCAGTCACAGCTAGCCAATCAAATTTGCCCTTTCTTCTAAACCAGGTTTCACACTTTCTGGAAAGTCAGGAAAAAAAAATTGGTCAGGGAAAGTCAGGGAAACGTTTTAAAATATGCTGAAAGTCAGGAAATTCCAAAAAAGTCAGGGAAATTTTAAAATTTCCAAACATATGAAGAATGATCCATGGACCAAGTTACATATTTTTGATATAATTTTTTTTCCCTTCTGTATAATTGTTGAAGGAGAAGATGAATTTAATAAGTGAATGAAAAGGATGGGCAGGAATGAACATTCCATAAATCTACTTCTATCTGTTTTCTTTCTATTTTTAGTTCACTATTACCTACTATTCTTCCTATTCTGTTCGTAAAGGTTGTTCCAAGTTCATCCTTCTGTTGATTGGTATGTGGATGTTTTAGACTGTATGACTTAACTTAATCTGTTTATATCTTATTTCTTTTTAGGGAATTATACTTTTGAGGTGTTTTTTTTGAGTTTTGACGAGTGATTTTTATTTTTGTGCAGTTGAAGGTATTTTATATTTATTTATAAAATGACTTCAAGCAAAAAAAAAAGCTTAACTTTAACGACCAGTGGGTGGACGTCAAACTGAACCTTGGTTCATTTCTGTTCACAGATTTACAATGTCTCGTACTTAATATTATGGAAAGATTTCTTAAGTCCAGTAAAAGGCCTGCTACAACCAACAACTAAGCTTTTTGCATTAGATTTACATGACAAACTTGAATGCCAGACTGTGCAAATCAAAATGACAGAAAAGATATTGGAAAATGTCCTCTGAAGTACAAGCCTGTCCAATAGCTCTCATCATTGGTCCTAGTATAGTTTTACATCAGCCAGAACAAGGGGAAACAAAGATTTGATTTATTGCTAGAGGCATTGTACACCAAAAACCGAATCACAATTCTGTGCTTAAGAAGAAAAAGCCCACCCATACTTCTACTTTGCAGTTGAAGCTCATTCTAACCACTCTCT
>JABUQX010119504.1:0-52459 GCA_015478945.1 Trachelipus rathkii | reverse complement strand
GTGTGACTTACTCAAGGGATCTAGAAGGTGCAAGTCGAGTTTTGGGGCTAAGGAGCAATCTCCTTCTCCATGTTTCCTTCCTCCTTCAGGTTTTTTCAGGGCAATCTCCCTTTCTATCTCAGAAATTTGTTTCTTCATAAGAGTGAGAGTAGAAGAAGATGGAGAATGTGCTGCAAGAGTGGAATGATTGGAGTGGGGAGGAGTGGAGTTAGTGTGGTTGGAGAGTGGTAGTAAATGGTAGTAGTAGTGTAGTAGTAGTGGTAGTAGGTGTAGTAACAGTAGTAGTAAAGTGGTAGTAAATTGGTAGTAGAGTGGTTGAGTATTCGGTAGTTAGAGGGTTCTGAGGGAGTGGTTAGTAGGAGAATGGTAGTAGATGTGGTTGTTAGAGTGTAGTAGAGTGGTTGTAGATTGTTAGTAGAAGTGGATAAAGAATGGTTGCAAAGGGGTAGTAGGTATGGAGTTGAGTGGTTGAGTAGGGAAAGAAAAAGAACCAAATTTAGAGTGAGTAAGTAGAGTGGTAGTAGAGTAGGGAGTAGAGTTGGTCGTGTGAGAGTGAGGTGATAGTAGATGGTAGTTGAGTTTGTGATAGGAAGGTAGTTTAGAGAGGTCGGTAAGTAGAGGGGATAGAGAGATGGGCAAAGGTGTAGGGGTGTAGTTGGTAGTAGTGGTAGAGATGGTTTGTAGATGGTTAGTTAGAGTGGTAGTAGTAGTGGTAGATGGTAGAAACACTGAATCATTTTAATCATATGTGTAGCAGTGGTAGTAGAGTGAGTGTCAGAGTGGTGAGAAGTGGTAGTAGAGCGGTAGTAGAGTGGTAGAGTAGTAGCAGTGGTAGGAGAGTAGGTAGAGAAGTAGGTAGACAGAGTAGTAGTAGAGTAGTAGTAAAGTGGTTGTGAGTGTAGTAGAGCTGGTTGTAGAGCTGGTAGTGGGAGAATGAGTCAGTAGAGGGTGGTTGTAGAGTGTAGTAGAGTGGTTGTAGAAGTCGGTAGTAGGCCAGTGGTAGTACAGAGTCCGGTATAGAGTGGTGAACTAGAGTTGGTAGTAGGTGTAGTAGAGTGGTTGGGTTAGAGTGGAGTAGATTTGGTAGAGGTAGAGTTGGTAGTAGGGTAGTATTGGGTAGCGAGAGTGGAAGTAGAGTGGTAGAAGAGTAGTAATAGAGTAGTAGTAAAAGTGGTAGTAAAGTGGTAGTTAAGTAGTTGTAGAGTAGGGTAGTAGCAGTGGTAGGTACTGGTGTGTAGAGTGGTATAGTACAGTGTTAGTAGAGGGTGTAGATGGTAGTAGCAGTAGGGTACCTAGAGTGGTGGTAGAGTGGTATTAGAGTGGTAGGAGAGTGGGTGTAGAGTGGTAGTAGAGTGGTAGTAGAGGGTAGTAGAGTGGTAGTGGTTAGTCGAGAGTGGTAGTAGAGTGGTAGAAGGGTAGTAGTAGGTGGTAGGTTTAAAGTGGTTGTAGGAGTGGTAGTGATGTGGTTGTAGACCGCGCGGTCGGAGGTGAGGGTGGTAGTAGAATGATGTTAGGTGGTAGTACCAGTGGTAGTAGAGTGGTTGTAGAGTGGTTAAGATAGGAGTTGGTACCTAGAGTGGTGCATAGGAAGTTGGTAGAGTCTAGAGTGGTAGTAGAAGTGGTAGTAGAAGTGGTAGTTGAGAGTGGAGTTTGGATGGTGGTGGGAGAGTGGTGACGAGTGGTTGTAGAAGTGGGTAGAGTGGTTGTAGATGATAGTAGCAAGTGGTAGTGTATGAGATGCGTTGTAGGGAGTGGGTAGTAGAGTGGTAGGTGTAAGCGAGTGGTTATTAAAGTAGGTAGTAGAGTGTTTAGAGTGGTCAGTAGAGTGGGGTAGGTAGGTGGTTGTAGAAGTCGGTAGTTAGAGACGTTGTGTAGTGGTAGTAATCAGTGGTAGTTAGGTAGTCTGTAGAGTGTAGTGAGTGGTAGTAAGAGTAATTTTAGAGTGGTGTAGATCGTTAGTAGAGGTGTGTGGTAGAGTGGTAGTAGAAGTGGCATAGGATCCAGTAGAGTGTCTTGCATAAGTACGGGGTCTGTAGAAGTGGCGTAGTGAGACCACGCCAGTGCTGGAGTAGCAGTGTAGGTGAGCTCACGCAGCACCCGTGTGTGGTGAGTTGTAGGAGTGGTGAGAGTGGTTGTAGAGTGGTGAGAATTGGTAGTAGAGTGTTGTAGAGTGGTAGTTAGATGTTAGTAGAGATGGTATGGTTATAGTGGTAGAGAGTCGTGCTAGAGTGGAGATTAGAAGAGTAGTAGTAGAGTGGTAGAAAGGGTTGTGAGATTGGTGTAGCAGTGGTAGTGAGTGAGTTGTAGGAGCTTAAGTAGAAGAGTGGTATTAGAGTGGTTGTAAGGGGTAGTACCCAGTAGTGTAGAACTGTAGTAAGTGGAGTAGAGTGGTTGTAGGAAAGTGGTATAGAGTGGGTTGTTAGAGTGGAGAGTTTAGAGTGGTAGTAGAGTGGTAGTTGAGTCGTAGTAAAGTGGTTTTAGAGTGGTTAGTAGAGGTAGTAGATGGTTGTAGAATGTTGTAGAGTGGTCCGTTTAGAGTGGTAGGTCAGAGTGTGTGTTAGATATGGTAGTAGATGGTAGTAGAGTGGTTGTAGATAGGTAGTAGAGTGTAGTAGAGTGGTAGCTGAGTGGTTGTAGAGTGGTAGTAGATTTTTAGTAGAGTGGTAGAGTAGTGTGGTGGTAGGGTGGTTGTAGAGTGGTAGTAAGTGGTAGTAGCAATGTAGTAGAGGTTGTAGAGTGGTAGAAGAGTGGTTGTAGGGTGGTAGTAGAGTGGTGTAGAGTGTTGTAGAGTGTAGGTAGAGTTGGTTGTAGAGAGTGGTAGTTAGAGTGGTAGTAGAAGTGGTTTGGAGTGGTAGTAGCAGTGGTAGTTGAGTGGTTTAGAGTGGTTAGTAAGATATAAATAGATTGAGAGTAGGTGTGGGTAAGTGGTAGTTAAGTGGTTGTAGAGTGGTAGTAGAAGTGGTAGTAGGAGTGGTGTAGAGTGGTAGTAGAGTGGTAATAAAAGGTAGTAGAGTAGTAGTTTTAATCGGGTGTAGAGTGGTTAGTAGGTGTAGTAGAAGTGGTAGTAGAGGAAGTGGTTGGTATGAGGGTGAAAGTAGAGGTAGGGTAGTAAGTGTAAGTAGAGTGGTTGTAGGTGGGGTAGAGTGGGAGTAGTTGGTAGTAAGTGTGGTTGAGAGTGGTAGTACCGAGTGGTAGTAGAGTGGTTTGTAGAGTGGTAGTATTAGTGGTACCTAGAGGTTGTAGGTGGTAGTAGGGAGTGTAAGTAGAGTGGTTAGTAGAGGTGGTGTGATGTAGTAGGTGGTAGTAGTAGTAGAGTGGGTAGAGTAGAGTGTAGCTAGAGTGGATGGAAGTAGTAGTAGAGTTTGGTAGATAAGAGTGGTTGTAGCAGGTGTATTAGAGTGGTTGTAGGGTGGTAGTAGAGCTGGTAAGTAGGTGATTGTAGGATGGTAGTACCAGTAGGTAATAGAAGTGGTTGGTAGAGTGAGTGTTAGAGTGGGTACCCCTAGAGTGGTTGTAGAGTGGTAGTAGTCAAGTGTGTGGTTGGTAGGTAGAGTGGTAGTAGTTAGTGGAGTGGTGATAGAGTGGTTGTTGAGTTGCGTTTGTAGGATTGTAGTAGAGTGGTTGTCAGAGCATGAGAAGGAGAGTGAAGTAGAGTGGTAGTAGAGTGGTTGTAGAGTGTAGTTAGAAGTTGGTAGTAGATGGTTGTAAGTGGTGTTTAGGTGGTTTTTAGGAGTGGTAGGAGAGTTGGAGTGTAGAGTGTTGTAGCAGTTGGTAGTAGATGGTTGTAAGTGGGTAGTAAGTGGTAGTAGATAGTTGTAGAGTGGTGAGTAGAGTGGTAGTAGAGTATTTGTAGAGTGGTAGTAGAGTGGTGTAGAGTGGGTGCCAGTTGGTAGTTAGAGTGGTAGTAGTGACGTGGTAGTAGATGCTTGTAGCGCAGAGTGGCATAGAAGTTAGGTTGGGCTTAGAGTGGGTAGTAGAGTGTAGTTACTAGAGTGGTTGTAGTGTGGTGAAGTAGAAGTGGTGATAGAGTAGGTAGTAGAGTTGAAAAGAGTGGTTCGTAGAGTCGGTAGCTAGAAGTGGTAGTAGAGTGGTGTATGAAGTGTGCCAGATCCGATAGGTCTTAATCCTCTAACAGTAGTAGGAGCAGTGGTAGTAATAAGTGGTTGTCGAGTAGATAGTAGATTCGGTAGTCAGAGGTGGTCGTGAGAAGTGTAGAGTAGTGGTGTTGATGTGTAAAGTGGGTTAGTACCAGTAGTAGTCAGAGATGGTAGTAGAGTGGTAGGTAGGTGGTTGTAGAGTGGTAGTAGAGTGGTTGTAGAGTGGTGGTGAAGTGGTAGTAGAGTGACATGTATATCGTAGCCAAATGGATTTAGAGTGCGTAGTAGAGTTAGTAGGTGGTTGTAGAGTAGGTAGATTAGAGTGGTCGGTAGATCGGTAAGTAGAGCTGGTTTGTAGAGTGAAGTAGCTTAGAGTGGTAGGTAGGATGGTGTCAGAGTGGAAGTAGGTGGTAGTAGAAGTTGGTAGTAGGAGTGGTTGTAAGTTGTAAGTAGAGTTGTTGCAGATGTAGGTAGGTAGAGAAGGTAGTAGGGTGGTTGCCTAGAGAGTGGGTAGTGAGGATAAAAGTGTAGTATAGGAAGTGGTAGTAGAGTAGGTTGGTAGAAGTGGTCAGTAGAGTGTGTAGAGTTGTAGATAGCAAGTGAGGAGTAGAGTGGTTGAGCAGTGGTGTGAGTGAGTGTAGGAGTGGTAGTAGAGTCGGTAGTAGAGTGGTTGTAGAGTGTAGTAGTAGGGGTAGTTGAGTGGTTTGTAGAGTGGTAGTTAGAGTGGTATAGAGTGTAGTAGCCTAGATGGTAGTAGAATGGTGAGTAGAGTGGTTGTAGAGTCGGTAGTAGAGTGGTAGTTGAGTGGTTTTAGAGGAGTGGTAGTAGAGTGGTAATAAAAATGGTAGAGATAGTAGGATAGAGGAGTCAGTTAGAGGGTTAGAGGGTAGAAGTGGTAGTAGAGTGGGTTATAGGATGGATAGATGAGTCGGTAGTAGGAGTCGGGTTTAGTAAGAAAGTGGGTGTAGCGTGGGGTAATAAGATGGATTTGTAGAGGGTTGTAGAGTGGTTAGAGTGGGTACGATACGGGAGTGGTTGCTAGCAGTGGAAGTAGAGTGGTTAGTAGAGTGGTGTGTAGAGTGGTAGTTAGAGTGGTTGTAGAGTGGTTGTAGGAGTGAAGGTAGAGTGGTATAGAGTGTGTAGAGTGGGGTAGGTGGTGTAAGAATGGTTGTGAGTGAGTAGAGTGGTTGTAGAGTGTTGTGAACGTGGTAGTAACATGTGGTTGTTAGAGGGTAGTAGAATTGTTCTAGAGTGTAGTAGAATGGTAGTAGTGTGGTTGTAGCAGTGGTAGTAGCAGTTGTAGGAGTAGAGTGGTTGTAGAGGTTAGTAGAGTGGAGTAGAGTGTAAGTTAAGACGTGGTTGTAAGTGATAGATAGATGGTAGATAGAGTGGTAGTAAGAGTGATAGTAGAGTAGTTGTAGAGTGGGAGTAGAGTGGTATTAGAGGAGTGGTAATAGAGTGTTAGTAGAGTGGTGTGTAGGGTGGTAGTTAGAGTGGGAGGTGGAGTAGGTAGTAGAGTGCAGTAGATGGTAATGGTCAGTGTAGTACAGTGGGTAGTAGAAGTGGTAGTAACAGGTAGTAGTAGAGTGGTCAGTCAGAGTGGTTTGAGGATGGTAGTAGGTGTCTATAGAGTCGGGAGCTTAGAGTGGAGGTAAGTAGAGTGGTTTGTAGCCAGTGGTAGTAGGGTGGTAGTAGATTGGTAGTAGAGTGGTTTTATAGGTAGTAGAGTGGTAGTAGAGTGGTTTAGAGTGGTAGTGTAGAGTGGTAGTATAGAGTGGTAGTAGAGTTGGTGTAGAGTGGTAGTAGAGTGGGATAGTAGAGTAGAGTAGAGTGGTTCCTAAGAGTGATGGTAGTAGAGTGTGCTTGGTAGAGTGGTAGGTATAGTAGGTATTAGAAGTCGGTAGTAGAGTGGTTGTAGAGTGGAAATAGAGTGGTAAGTAGAGTGTAGTTGGAGTGGTAGTAGAGTGGTTGTAGAGTAAATAGTAGAGTGAGGTAGTTAGAGGTGGTTGTAGAGTAGGTAGTAAGAGTCGTAGTAAGTTGGATAGTAGAGTGGTATGTTAGAAGTAGGTAGTAGATAGGGTAGTAGAGTGGTATGTGAGTGGAAGTAGAGTAGGTAGGTAGAATGGTAAGTTAGAGGTGGTTGTGAGAAGTGTGTAGTTTAGAAGTGTTATTGTAGCGAAGTGGTAATAGAGTGGTGTAAAGTTGGTAGTAGATGGTAGTAGAGTGGTTGTGATGAGGTAGTAAGTGTAGTAGAGTGTTGTAACAAGTGGTAGTAGAAGAGTGGTTTTGGAGTGTTTGGTGAGTGGGTAGGTAGAGTTGTTGTAGAGTTAGTAGAGTGGTTGTAGAGTGTAGTAGAGTGGTTAGTAGAGTGGTTGTAGAGTGTAGTAGAGTGGTAGTGAGTATTTGTAGGAGTGTAGGTTAGAGTGGTATAGTAGAGTGGTAGTATACAGTGGTAGTAAAGTGGTAGTAGTTGGTTGTGTGGGTATTAGGAGTGGAGATGAGGGTTGTAGAGTGGTGTAGGGTGGTAGTAGACTGGTGTTTAGAGTGGTAGTAGAGTGTTATTAGAGTGGTGGTTGTGGTGTGGTAGTAGAGTGGTTGTGGATTGTCGGTTAGTAGAGTGGTAGTAGAGTGTAGTAGATTGAGGTTGTAAGCAATGGGGTAGTAGAGTCGAGGTAGTTAGGAGTGATTGTAGAGTGGTTGATAGAGTTGGTAGTAGAGTGAGTAGTACGAATGGTTGTAGATGGTAGGTAAGTGTTGTTAGGAGTAGGTAGTACGAAGTGATAGAGAGTGGTTGTAGCGGAGAGCCATTGGAGTAGGAAGTGAGGGTAGATAGATGTGTAGTACCGTGGTTGCTAGCATCAGTGGTAGTACGAGTGTAGTAGAGTGGTAGCTAGGTGTTGTATAGGATAGTGTAGTGTAGTGGTAGAGTGGTGTAAGTGGTAGTAGAGTGGGTTGTAGAGTTGTATAGAGTAGGTAGTTAGTTGGTAGTGAGGAGTGTTGTAGAGTTTGTAGTTAGGTGGAATTAGTGGTTTAGGAGTTAGATGTGAGTGTAGAGTGGTTTTAGAGATGGCGTAGTGAGATGGTGGATAGAGGCGTTGTAGGTCGGTAGTAGAGTGGTTAGTTAGGGAAGTAGTAGTAGAGTCTGGTTCCTTGTGTAGTAGGTGGTAGTAGAGTGGTAGAAGGTTTGCTAGAGTGGTAGTATAGTGAGTGTAGAGTGGTTGTAGAGTGTAGTAGAGTGGAAAGCTGGTAATAGTAGAGTGTATGTGGAGTGGTAGTGAAGTGGTAGTAGAGTGGTTATGATATAGAAGGTGTAGTAGAGTGTTAAGTAGATATATCCTCGTTTGTAAGACAAATAAATAGAGGGTAGTTAGGTGGGTTGTGAGAGTGGAAGCTAGAGTGGCGTAGATGAGTGGTAGTAGAGGGTTGTTAGCAGAGTGGACAGATAGAGTTGTTGATATAGAGTAGGTAGTAGAGTGGTGAGTAGAGTGGTTGCGTAGAGTGTGTAGTAAGTAGGAGTAGATGGTATAGAGTGGTTGTAAAGTGGTAGTAGAGTGGTTGTAAGGTGGTAGTAGAGTGGTATAGAGATGGTTGTAAGTCAGGTAGTAGAGTGGTTGTAGCGTGGTAGTAGGTAGAGTGTAGTAGACGTGAGTTTAGTGTGATAGGTAGTATTAGTGAGTAGTTGGTAGTGGGTTGTAGAGTGGGGTGTACGAGTGGTAAGAAGTGTAGTTGGAAGTGGTAGCATAGCAGTGGTTCGGTAGAGGTGGTTGTTAAGTGGGTAGAGCCAGTGTAGGAGTGGTTGTAGAGTGGTTTGTTTAAGGGAGATGGTAATAGAGTGGCGTAAGTAGGAGTGGTAGGTGTAGTAGAGTGGTTGTGAAGTGGTAGGATAGATGTAGTAAATTGGTTGTAGCAGTGGTAAGTAGAGTGGGGTAGTAGAGTGTAAGTAGAGGTGTGGAGTGGTAGTAGAGTGGTTTGTAGAGTGGTAGTAGAGTGTAGTAGAAGTGGTAGTAGAGTGGTTGGATAGATCGGTGAGTAGAGGGGGTGTAGAGTCACAGGTGATAGTAGTGGTTGTAAAGTGGTCGTAGCAGTATAGTTAGGTGTGTGTGTGTGTGAGAGTGCTAGTAGGAGTGGGTAGTAGTGTTGGTAGTAAGATTCGGTTGTGAGTGGGGATAGTAGAGTGGGTCCGTAGAGGAGTGTTAGTAGAGTCGTAGTAGAAGTGTTGTAGAGTGGTGTGAGTGGTTGTCAGAGTACGGTAGCTGAGCTGGTTGGGTCTAAGAGAGTGGTTGTAGAGTGGTAGTAGAGTGATCGTAGAGTGGTAGGTAGAGTAGTAGTGTAGAGTGGTGATAGAGTGGTGTAGAGTGGTAGTAGAGAAAGTGTTAGTAGAGTGGTTGTAGAGTGGTAGTAGAGTTAGTCGTCTAGAGTGGTAGTAGGCTGGTTGAAGGGTAGTAGGATGTAGGTAGAGATTTGGAGTATGTAGAGTGGTTGTAGAGTCGTAGTAGAGTGAGTGGTAGTGAAGTGGTTGTAGAGTGGTAGTAGAGTTGGTAGTAGAGTGGTTGTAGGAAGTGGTAATAGATCGGTAGTAGAAGTGTGGTAGAGTGTAGTAGAGTGGCAGTAGAGTAGTTGTAGAGTGGTAGTAGAGAGGTCGTAGAGTGGTTTTAGAGTGGTAGTACAGAGGTGTAGAGTGGTAGTATAGTGGTAGCAGAGTGGTAGTAGAGTGGAGTTAGAGTGGTAGTAGAGTGGTAGTAGAAGTGGCTGTAGAGTGGTAGTAGATCTGGTTGATTAGTGGTGTAAAGTGGTAGTAGAGTGGTAGAGTAGGGTGGGTAATAGGTGGTAGTAGTGAGGTAGCTAGTAGGTGGTAGAATAGATGGTAGTTAGCATGGTTGTAGAGTGGTTGTAAAGTAGTAGTTAGAGTTGGTAGTGAGTGGTGTAGAATGGTATTTAGAGTGTAGTAGATGGTTTGGTAAGAGTGGGTGTTATTAGAGCCTGTAGGTTAGAGTCGGTATAGAGTGTAGTAGAGTGGTAGTAGAATTGTAGTCAGAGTATGTCAGTAGAGTCAGGGTAGTGGTAGTAGATGGTAGTAAATGGTTAGTTAGAGTGGTTGTAGAGTAGTAGTAGTAGTCGCGTAGTAGATGGTTGTAAGAGTGTAGTAGAGTGTAGATGATGGTTGTAGAGTGGTAGGTAGAGTGGTAGTAGAGTGGTAAGTACAGTGGTTTTAGAATGTGGTAGTAGAGGGTATAGTAGAGTGTTAGTAAGCAGTGTTTGTAGAGTTTCTATACGAGTGGGGAGTAGAGTAGTGTAGAGTATGTAGAGAGATGGTTGGTGGTGGTAGTAGAGTGGTACCCTAGATTGGTAGTAGAGTCGGTTGTAGAGTGGTGTAGAGTGTAGCTAGAGTGGTAGGTACCAGAGGAGGGTAGCTAGATTGTCCAGTAGAGTGTTGTAGAGTGGTAGTAGGAAGATCAGGGTACGTAGAAGTGGTTAGTAGAGTAGTAGTTACGAGTAGTGACATGAGTAGGCGTAGTAGAGTACCAGGTGTAGATTGGTAGCAGGTGGTGAAGAGTGGTAGATAGAGTGGTTAGAAGATTTTTGTGTAGCAGTTGGATAGTAAGAAGTTGTTGTAGAGTGGTAGTAGATTTGGATGTAGAGTTTGAGACGTGGTGCTAGCAGTGGTAAGTAGATGAGTAGTTAGAGTGGTCCTAGGGAAGTGGTAGATAGAGAGTGGTATTAGACCGGTAGTAGAGTGGTTGGGTAGGGGTTTAAAGAGTGGTTGTAGAAGTTGGAGTAATACGAGTTGTGTTGTAGTATGGTGGTAGTAGAGTGGTTGTAGAAGGGTAGGTAGAGCGGTGGTAGAGTGGTTGTTAGAGTGGTAGATAGTGTCCCCGTAGGAGATGGTAGTTTAGAGTGGTTGTAGGAGTGGTAGTGAGGAGTAGGTAGTTAGAAAGTGAGTTGTAAAGTGGAAGTAGGTGGAGTAAGTGGTAATAGAGTGTTTCTTAGAGTCGGAGTTAAGAGATTTGTTGTTTAGAGTCGGTAGTAGATTAGGTATAGGGTGGTCTGTGAGTGGTAGTAAAGTGTAGTAGAGTAGTTGTAGAGTGGTTTGTAGGAGGTGGTAGGATGTAGAGTGGTGTTAGAGTGGTGTTGTAGATGGTAGTAGAGTGGTTGTAGAGTGGTAGTAGAGTGGTTGTAGCAGTGGTAGTAGAGTGGTAGTTAGTGGTCTGTAGTAGTAGTGGTAGTAGAGTGGTAGTTGAATGGTAGTAGAGTGGTAGTTGAAGTGGTAGTAGAGTAGAGTTAGAGTGGTAGTAGAGTGTAGCTAGAGTGGTTGTAGAGTGGTAGTAGGGTGGGTAGAGTGAGTGGTTGTAGAGTGGTAGTTGAGTGGTAATAATGGTCCGTAGAGTGGTAGTAGGAGTGTAGTTAGGAGTGTGTTGTAGGTATTGGTTGAGTAGAGTGGGTAAGTAGCAAGTGGTTGTAGATTGGTAGGAAGAGTGGTAGCTAGGGAGTGGTAAGTAGAGTGTAGTAGAGTGGTAGTGTAGAGTGGTGTAGAGTGGTTGTAGAGCAGATGCAGTTTTAGAGTGGTAGGTAGGTGGATTGTAGAGTGGGCGGGATTAGAGTAATAGAGAGTGGTAGTGCAGTAGTTTAGAGTGGATAGTAGCTAGTTAGTAGTAGAGTGGTAAGAAGAGTTAGTAGTAGAGTGGTATAAAGTGGGTTTAGAGTAGTAGTAGGAGTGTTGTAGGCGAGTCGGTCGTAGAGTCGGTGTAGTAGAGTGGTTTGATAGTAGTGTAGGATACCAGTGGATGAGTTTAGAGGGTTCGTAGAGTGGTAGATAGAGTGAGTAAGTGGGTTGTTAGAGTGGAAGTTTAGAGTGGTAGTGAGGTAGGTATAGGTGATGTAGGGTGTATAGGTGTAGCTAGAGTGTGCGGTATAGAAGTGTGGTAGTAGTGTAAAGTGGTGAGTTAGAAGTGGTTAGTAAGGTGGTAGAAGGGAGTAAGTAGTGATGTAGTAAGTGTTGCTAGAGTGGTACGTAGAGGGTATGTAGACGCTGGTAGTAGAGTGGTAGCTAGAGTGTAGTAGGAGTGGTAGTAGATTGGTTAAGTAGAGTGATTTGACGGCAAAGCAGGATAAAACAGTGGTAGTGGCAAGTGGATTATAGGAAGAGTTTTGTAGAGTGGCTAGCTAGAGTTGTTGTAGAGTGGTAGTAGAGTGGTGTAGAGTGGTTGTAGAGTGTGGTAGTAGAGAGTGGTACTAGAGTAGTAGTAGAGTGGTCGTAGAGTGGTAGTATAGAGTGGTAGTAGAGTGGTAGTGCAGTGGTTGTAGAGTCGGTAATAGAGTGAGTTGGTGGAGGTGGTAGTAGAGTAGTAGTAGAGTGGTATTAGAGTTGTAGTAGAGTGGTAGTAGATGGGTAGTAGAGTGGTAGTAGAGTGGTATGTAGAGTGGTAGTAGAGTGTGGTTGTCGAGTGGTAGTAGAGTGGTTGTAGGCTAGTGTAGTAGAGTGCTAGATAAGAGTGTTTGTAAGTGGAAGTAGCCGGTGGTGAGTAGAAGTGGTAGTTAGAGTGGTTGTAGAGGGTAGTAGAGTTGTCTGGTAGAGTGGGTAGTAGGTGTGTAGTAGCGGTGGTTGTAGATGGGTAGTAACGAGTGGTGTAGAGTCGGTAGTAGATGTTGTGAGAGTAGTAGAGGTGGATGTAGAGTGGTAGTAGAGTGGGTGTTGAGTGGTAGTTAAAGTGGTATACGAGTGGTTGTAGAGTGGTGAGATAGAGTGAGTAGGAGTTGTTGTTAGAGTGGTGTAAGAGCTGGTAGTTGGTGGTTTTAGAGATGGTAGTGGTTGCAGTTGGTAAATAGAGTGGTAGTAGTAGTGGTAGGTAGAGTTGGGTAGTTAGAGTGGTTGTAGGAATCAGGTAGTTATAGAGAGCCTGGTAGTTGAAGTGTTGGGTAGAGTGGTAGTAGTAGTAGTAAATAGAGGTTCGATGAGAGTGGTAGTAGAGTGGTATAGAGTGGTTGTAGAGTGGTGTAGATTGGTAGTAGAGTGGTTGGTAGTAGGGTTGGTAGTAGGTGGTAGTAGAGTGGTAGTAGAGTGGTGGTTAGAGTTGTATTAGAGTGGTTGATAGAAGTGGTTGTAGTAGAGTGGTTGTAGAGTGTTGTTAGAGTGGTTTTAAGAGTGGGGTAGAGTAGATAGTAGAGAGTGCGAGGTAGTAGTAGTTAAAGTGTAGTGATAGTAGATAAGAGTGATGAGAAAAAGAGAGTAAGTAAAGCCGAGTGGTAAGTAAGTGGGTTGTAAAGAGTCGGTCTAAAGTATTTATAGGGCATTCGGTAGTGTAAAGCCATGGCGCGTATGTAAGGAGAAAACCTATCGGCCAAGCTAGAGTGGTGGTTAAGGCGTCGTAGTACAAGTCGGGTGAGGGTAGATGACGTATGGCGTTGCTTTCCCGTGGTAGACGAGTATGATGAGTTATGTTAGATTAAACCAGGCTGGATAGTAGAGAAGAGGTGATAGGTGGAAGTAGAAGGTGAACGAGATGAAGTAGACCTATTACTACATTACGGAAAAGGTATATAAAGCCCGTGTATATAGTTAAGTTAGAAGTTTGTAAATAGTAAGATTGATTTTTTTAGTCTGACGGTTGCAGTTGAGATTTATGTACAAATGGGTTGATAGATAAAAGTAACAAGTAAAAGATGTAACCAGAGCAGGGATATCTCAGGATGTAGTTGAGTATAAGGATGGATTAGTGCGATAGATAGCGAAGTAAAGTATCGATTGTGGGGGTAAGTAAAAGAGTCGGTATGAAGGTAGTAAGAGTGGTTGTAAGTGAATTAAGAAGAAAAATAAAAAGCCACATGAAGGTTAGTTCGTATATAAGTGAAAAAGATGTCAAGGTAGTCATTAGAATACACCAATGGTAAAGTTTCTAAGTGAAAGTGATCATGTTTTGTATATAGAGAATCGCTCTGTTCCGCATGACAATGAGAGAAGTACCGGCTAAGACCAGAGGATAGTAGGCATACGTCTTCTTGTGTAAGTAAAGCAAGTGGTAGAAGGAAGTGGGGCTATCGCCCAGTCTTGGTAAGTAGTTGGGTGGTGGGTTTGGTTGGATGTGCTAAGTTGAATGACCTTCCGTAAGGTAGTTCGAGATTTGAAGAACAAGTATAACGGCGTCTCGAAAGAAGTCGAAGTGTCGAGGTTAGCACAATGACCTTATAATTCTTTAGCTAAAGTCCTGGAATCGCATGTAAGACAAATCGAGTACAGTAAGTGTGTAGCTAAGAGTCTGTGTATGAGGCTCATTGACACCCGAAGTCTTGAGATAAAAAACCGGTAAGGTATAAATGTTTGCAATAAAAGAGGTGGTGTTGTCTTTAAAGTTCCGGCTCCAAGATCAGTCAAATGCATATTGGACAAGTAGGTTGTAAGCATGTGTATAATAGAAGAAGTAGGGAATGATCGTGTTCTGGTGACTTTCCACGTATTCGTATGTTCGATTACTAAGCCCGATATTAGCGTTTGGGTAAACAGGCGACATGGGGCTAGCGCGATGTTAAGGATAGTTGTTGGCTTACGTTATCCTCGTGTTTATGCTAGTAATTAGGTGTAGTAAAGATACCGCTGTTGAAGAGTTGCGGTTACGTAGAGGGCAAGGTGGTTAAGGCGTAAGAGTAGTGCTTGTTTAGAGAGGTAGTAAAAGGGAAAAGTCTGGTTAGAGTAGATCTGGATGTGATTGAGTCATAGTAAGACGGTTGGTAAACGTTGATGTTGAGTTTGTTAATAAAGTCCAGGTACCGAGCCTAGTGATTAGCTTGCTCAGCCGTTTCGTTTGTAAGGTAGCATACAGATGGAGTGCTGTTAAAGCTAGCGGAAATGCTTGTTATGAGTTTTGCGAAGTTGATATCTAGCTCCGGAACTCCAGTGCCTAGTTCGACTCGAGCGGATGGCTGCCGCGTTAGTTTGCTAATGTTGGTTATAGAATGCCGATGCCATCTCTGTGGATTTTCTGTGGAAATTCTCTTCCATTTCTTCTGTGTTTTTCCTGCTAAATTCTAATTTCGTCGCAACTTTCTATAAAAGAGGCCGCCAAAGTCTGGTTGTAGTGTCTGGCAAATAGTGGTCTGGAGCCTAAGAGTAATCTTACGTTAGAACTGGGTAATGACTTTATGTATGGTGTAGCATGTGCAAAGCACCTTTAGCTCTCTGGTGTGTTGAGGTCGTGTTCTGCCCGGTAAGTAAGTCGGTAGTTTGAGTGGTTGTAATGAGTGAAGTTGGTCAAAGTAAGAGTGGTAAATGTGTAAGGCCTCGGTGACAACTGTAAAAAAAATAAAGTGATAAGATAAAGAAAAAAAAAGATCTTCCGGCTGCAGAACTTCCGGTGTTTGGCATGGTTGGTCAAGAAAAATCTATTTTGGATGGTAGCTGGGTAGCTCACGTATCGGTTAGTAGAAAGTGGTTTAGTTATAATAAAATCTTAGAATAAGCAAGTGTTATAGTAGGATATATATATAATATATATATAATATAAGTTATAAATAAGAAATAGTGAGTATAACATAGGGTATGAGTTAGTATATGTTAGTGATATAATAGTAATGGTATTATAAGAGTTGGTTGTAAAGTATAAGTGGTTAAGTTAGGTGTGTATGTTGAAAGTATATGGTTTATGTATATTCGAAGTATAGGTAATAGTATATAGTATAATTATATGAATAATAATATAGAAGAAGATAGCGTATAGTAAGTGGTAAGTAGTAAGTTAGGTTAAGTTTAGTGAGGATATATTAGGTTAAGTTAGATAATGTATTGTTGGGTGAATTTAATATAAAAGTGAGTATAATTATCAGGTATATAAAGTGGTAAAGTTTAAATAAGTGGTTTGATAGAAACGCTAGGTAAAGTAAGAAGTGCGTTCTGTTAAGATTCCGGGTATTTAGTAATTTTAATCTATGCCTTTGTCGTTTGTTTAAGAATGCGGAAGACTATTCATGGCTAGAGTGTCCCCCTGTTTTGGTCTAATCGCCTCACACCGTCTAGCCCCCCCCTCCCAATCTGTCATATCTTCGGATGTGGTGAGCAAAGTCTGAAAGAATCTATGTTTCATAACGACATGCTCTTTTGGTAAGTGAGTATAAAGAATGTATAAGGTAAGATTAGTAGAGAATAAATCAAAGTGTAGTTGTTAATTTTCCTTACGACGGGAACTTAATATGTACATTTATGTTTAAGTTGATAAGTAACGATAAGGCGGAAGTGCGTAGTGTTGTAAAGGAAGTGGTAGTAGAAGGGTAGTAGAGTGGTAAGTTAGTAGTAGTAGTAGAGTAGAGTGTATAGTTGAGTAAGGCATGAAGGAAGTGGATAGGCGTAGGTAAGTCATAAATTGTTTTATAAATCAAGTTGGAGAGAAATAGAGTAGATTCGGTATATTTGTTAAATATGGGTGAGGTTGAGTCAAGTGTATATTTATATAATGAAAAGTTTGACTGATTAAATGAATAATAGTAATAGGAAAGCTAAGAAGTTAATCAATCGAGTAAAGATATAAGAAGTGGTATGAGTATGAAGATAGTCCATGAGATAAATAGATAATGATATACAGTAATGGTATAAGTATAAATAAGTAATTTGTATTTATAAGAATGATTATAGTAAAGATAAGATAAAATAAGGTACACATAGTGAAGTTTGTAACATCTTGTTATGCTTGAGCCTATTTCACGAGTAAACATTAAAGTTGGTTCTGATCTAATCCCAGGTTTTAAGGTTTAGTTTTGTCTTAAAGGTAAAGGATAACTAGTTAGTGCTGGTTAATAGAGTAGAGGTAATTTGCGGCTCAGAGGAGAAGCATTGAAGTGGTCAAGGTTAGGCGATATTTATTATTTTATTAGTTCCTGACTGGTTGCGTCAAAAGTCGGGTTAATGACTCAGAGTGTTCGTTGGATAAAGTCGTTCATCGTTGTGTAGCAGTTGGTTAGATGAGTCTTTATTGCTTAGCAATTGAGGTAGTTAAGAAGTGGCTTGTAAGAACGTAGGATAAGTAGAAGTATGACATTATTCTGTAAGTAGAGACCGTAGGTATATGTAGTAAGTTTAATTACAGAGTATTAAGTGGGTAATAGTAAGAGATATAGTATAAGTTGTTATATATGTGTAATTACAAAGAGGTTAGCGATATTCATATTATAGGTAGTAATCGAAGTGGACGATGTGTAGTCATGTAGTGTTGTTGTTAAGAATACGTTAATGTGTATTTGGTTAAGTGTCCTCGAGAATATGTGTAGTAAGGTATGGTAGTTCAATAAGGTTGTGGTTTAAAGTAGTGAGATAGATACTAAAGTTCGTCGTATTTTTTTAAATTGTACTAGTGGTGCAATTTGTACAGGTAGAAGAGCGGTATGACAGTTAGGTAAATTTGTATGAGTAATTAAGGTGTTGAGTTTATAAGAGTCACTTTTGAGGTAGTAAAGAGTGGTAAATATGATTACAAAGTACAGTAAGTGGCTGTAGGTGCAAAATTGTTTAATGGGTACTACATAAGTGGAATTATATACATGGGGTCAAGATAATGGAAGTGATTATTGTACTGGGTGTTTGTAAAAGCTAAGAGTGGTAGTAAGGGTGATGCGGGGTTATGCACCGGCTAAGTGATCTAGTAAGTAGTATTGTTCATGCGTTCAAGTGGTAGTAGAGTGGTTGAGGTCGCTGTAAGAAGTATACGTAAAAATAAGGTGGTAAGTGAAGTGTTAATAGAAGTAATATTAAGATTCTTGAGGACGATACACGTTAAGACCGGTCGGGGGATCAGTAGGCATGAACGAACGTGTTGTTGTTTACACGACCATGTATTAGTGGTGGGTAAGTTAGACTAACTTGAAAGGGGAGTTAGAGTACCTTTGGAGTAAAGTTTATGAGGAATCATAAGAGTAAATAGGTTTGTTCTCAGTGGGTTTTTGGTCAGTAGGGTGAGTAATTGCTATCATAGAATGTGAATTGTGTTGGCAGTTTGCTTGTAGTAGTTCGATTGTCAGATGGTTAGTAAGCTGGGTGGTAATAAGATGTTCTGGATTGTAAAGTAGTGATTAAGAAATGGGTTGCCTTCGGTAATATGGTAGTCATTAAGAGTTCCTGGCAGTACGTGAATGCGAGGTTGTAAGAGTCTAATGTTTGAGTGAATGAAAGCGTATTGAAAAGTAGGAGAATGTAGTAAGAGTGCAATGTCGGTAGGAGAGTACTAAAAGTGTTGTTCGTTTAGTAGTAGTCTGGTTTTGTAACCTGTATGAGTTTTGCTAGGTCAGATTGGCAGTAGTGTTCTTGAGTGGTTGTTTATTTTTATAAGTTTATGTATGCTGCTAATGAATGTTAACAGGGTTTAAAGTTTGCCTTTTGTGCAATCAATCAGTAGTACTGTTATAAATTCTTTTAACTAAACATGAAACTGGTAATGTCCAAGTTAAGTTGCGGTTAAGCGAGCCACAGTCAATTGTAGATATAGGTAGTGGTAGGGATAGAATATTCGAACTTCAATGCTTGTCAACGTTTGCTTAATGACTATTCGATATCTCAGTCGAGTTACAGTACCTAATGCAGGGGGATAGCGAAATAGCAATGACATATTTCGTAAGTAGAGTAGGTAAGTAGTGGGTGGTGAGAGTAAGTTTGGGTAGTAGACTAGTTGGTAATAATGATAAGTGCGGATGCGTTGTATAGCAAGTTGAGTGTAATGTGCGATTAGTAAGTATATATTGAATAGTAAGGGTATGAGTTAAAGGTATAACATATAATTAAGTTAAGTAGATTGGTTTCCTATAAGTTAGGTATCCAGTAGTGATAATGTGTTATCAAGTACGTAGATGGTTGTCGGATAAGTATATAGTAAGGTAGAAGTGGTTGTAGGAGTGTATGGTTAAGTATGTATACACTAAGTATGATAGCGGGTAGAGTGGTTAAGTTTAGTAATATAATAATAGATATATGAGAAGTTAAGGTTGTAGTTAGAAGTAGGTATGTATGTAAAATGTATTGGAGTAGTGAATTGGTGTAGGAGTGGTTAGTAGTGGAGTTAGGTATAGTATAGTAAGTAATGTATAGTTAATTTGAAGGTGAAAAGCTGGATACCTTGTGTCGTGTGCGTGGAACCTGTCTGTGGATTAATTTAGACTGATATAAGTCGAAATAGTAAGTTATAGATATGCATTATTAGATCAAGAAGTGGAGAAGTAAATCCAAAGATGTTATGTAGCGGTAGAGGTAGGTAAGTTAAGTGGTTGATTAAGCAAGTGGTAGTAGAAGATTGTCTAATGTAGAGTTTGGTAGTAAGATAAGTATAATGGTAAAGTAGAGTAGGTATGTATATAGTAATATAAAAATAAGAAAAAAAAAGATAATAGTAGTTAGATATTAGGAGTTAATAGGTAAGTGGTATAATTAAAGAGTTGTTGTGATAAGAAGTGTATATATATTATATATGAGTATATAGAGTGTTGTATAGAAGTGGGTAGTATATAGTATAAGGTGGTTAAGTTATAAAGTATAGTGGTTGTTAAGTAATGTATTATATATAGGTAATACGTAGTAGTAAGGTGGTTGGTACTTGTAATTAAATGAATATATAATAGATATTGAGTAGTCGGAAAAGGGGGATTATTGATGAAGGTATGTCTGGGTATGAAATAGCTTGCCTTCCTTTAGCTTTTCTGTTAGTATATAATAAGTAGGTAGTAGTAAGTGAAGTTAGGTACAATATATAGATTATATTATTAGTAAGCTAGAGTTAGGGTTAGTATAAACGAGTGGTAGTAGAAGTGTAGATATGATACAAGTGGTAGTCTATAGAAGTTCAGGTAGTTTGAAAGTGTAGTGATTTGAGAGTTTAAGTTGTTAGGTTAGAGTAAGTAAATAGTATTATAAGGGTAAATATGAAAGTTAGTAAGTAGTAAGGTAGTAAGTTAGGGTATAGAAATATTATATGAGTATAAGAGTGAATGAATGGTTGTAAAGTAAGTTAGGTATATAGAGTAGTATATATAACATAATTAAGTTAGGTTAGTAAATAAATTGAGAGTTATATGTATAATAGTGGATAGTAATATAAATAAGTATTTAGGATAGTATATAAGAGTGGTCAGATACTGAAGGTTATAGATATAATGGTTAAAAGTATAAGAAGTGAGGGTTGTAAGGTGGTCGAATAGTTAGTAGGGTTTATATTAGTATTGACGTTAATGCTGTATGTTTTTATCAGAAAGCTTAGCGTCAGGTTAGTTAATGAATTTTTTTAGTGGTTAAGTTTAGCTAAAAAGTGAAAGGTGAGAATAGATAGTTGTCTAGTTGATTAATAGGAGTGCCTAAAGTGCGTAAAGTCAAATTAAGGGTAGTAGAAAGGTGTAACGAGCGTTAAAGTGTAAGTTTACCCGATAAGGTAATGTTAAAATCAATTAGGTACCTGTTGTTCCATTGTCTTATTCGAGTACGTTCTCGTCAGTGTGTTAAAAAGTTTTTAAGTGTTTTTTATGTGTCTTAAGTCTTTCTTTTAGATCTTTTCTTTTTGGTTAAATGTAAGAGTTAATAGTAGTGATGAACTTATGGGTTATGTATGTGAGGTGGATGTAAGTAAGTAACGTAGAGTAAACCGCAGATGAAAGTTAAGTAGGTAAAGTAAGCGGTACATTATTGCTTCAAAAAGAGTTCGAGAAGTATTAGTTTAAGAGTGTGTATAGTTAAGATGATTTTTTTAAATAGTAAAGAGTAGAGGTGTATATTTGTAGTGAGTTGCGTAAGTAGAGGGGTTAAGTAGATTATTATGCTTGTGTGGTCTAGTTTTTTTTTATTAGATATTTTTTGTAGGGTAGGTAGTGGGAAAGATAAGGAAGTGGTTGGTTATGTAGTTTTGGGTGATATTTGCAAAGACTAAAAGTTAGGAATAGCCAAAGGGAGATGAGAGGGTTGTAGATAGCAGGGCGTAGGGTCCAAGATAAGATGTGTTGGCTAGAGGTAAAAGAGTGGCCCCTACGTGCTTAAGAAGTGTTGGGGGTTAAAGAGTGGTGGTCTTCTCGTCAGCATTCCGGAGAATGGGACGGCTAAGCAGCGTAAGTGTGTAAAAGAGTGGATTGGGTAGAGTTGAGAGAACGTATTGTCCCACCGTCCTCCAGGGGTAGTAAGTGGGGTAATTCTTCCGATCTGGAGGTGGTATGACTCGCCCAGTAGGCTTAAGCTTTGTTAAGAGTGGTAGATAGATGGTGTGTATGAGAGTTTTGGGTGTCTTTAGGTAAGGAGATGTTCGCGGGATGGAAGGGGTAGAGTGTTGTTAAGAGTGGTAAGTTAAGTGTAGTTCAAAGTGCGCAGGCCTCTCGCGTTGTCTTGCCTACGAAGGTGGTATGAAGGAAGTAAAGCGTTAGGACCCCCAGTTCGTAGTGTTAAGTCCCCCAAGTCGTAGCTCTGGATGGCCCCATAATATATTGATATGCGTGGTAGGTTAATACGATTATTTTAACAGTTAATTGGTAAGTGTTAAAATAAAGAATAGGAGTCTTTGTCAATTAAGCGCTGATTCAAGTAGTAATATGTATTATCTATGGGTTTTTCTGTAGGGATGTGGTGTTCGATGCATTTTGTACTGTCAGGTCAAGAGATATCTTCTCAGTTTGAGGTTAGTGAGAAAAAAAATAAGTTTAAGCTTAGATAAGAATGGTATTTTTTTTTAAAAATCCCTATTTAAAAGTGTTAGTATTAGGTCGATAGGTCAAGCTGTGGAGTGGTAGTAAAAGTGAGAGTCTGGTTGTAGAGATTCGGATTTAAAGTTCCTTGAGTGTGTTAGATTCAACATCCGGTTAAGAAATTTCAGGTGTGAGAGTGTAAGTGAGTTGTAGAGATGTCATTAGTGTGAAAGCATAGCAGTGGTAGTAAAGAGTAGCAATTGATTATTTGAAAATAAATAAACATCAAAATGGTAATTTAAAAGAGTTGTTAGCTGTTGTTGGGTGTAGATAGGCTCTTCACTGTAAATATGAATCATAGGTTTTAAGTGAATAGTAGAATAAAATGCAAACTAAGCTTAGGCCTGTGTAGTCATAAAGAATGTGCTTGTATAGCGAAAAATGGCATATATAAATTGCTAGGGATGATGTAGCTGTGTACAAAGTAGTGTTTCGGTACAAGAAAAAGCAAATGGAATTTCCGATCTATGTGTAGTTGGTGTATAGCTAAGTTCGGTTTAGTTAAGGTGAGTATGATTATTTATTTTAAAATTGTTTCCTGATAAAGCTCTTAAAACCACATTCGGAGCTTACTTTTTTGAATTTTCTATGTTCCAGAATGATCATGTATCGGACAGGTAGACACTGCTCCTACCTTCGAATATTAACCGTTTTCAAAGATTAACGAAATGTGATTTAAAGGATACGAATTGATAAACCAATGTGAGAAGTAGGTGTGTCTGAACGTACGATTGGTTAATTCTGTGGGTTTGTTTAAAGAGTGTGGTGTGTGTAGGAAGTGCGTATGTAAAGGGAGTGATTTTCTAACTATATGAAGATAACGAGTGTCTGAAAGAACAGAATAGTGAAGTGTGCTGTGTAAAAATAGCTATATTTTAACCTTCTACAGTGGTATATCAGTGTTTTATATATCGAGAGAAGCTTCTTTCGCATAGTATAAGAGTGTTTAATAAACAGCAGCAGAAAATTGGTTAGATAATTTTAAAGTTAAGAATTGGTTAAAGTGGTAAGAGATCATTGGTGCTTGAGTATCCAAGAGAAGAGAGGAGTGGTAATCGCCAAGTGTTGACCGGTTTAGTTCACGAGTTTTGTAATGTATAAGAACCAGTTCAAGCATTTAATGGCTGCGGATAAACAGTGAAAGTGGGTACTCTTTTCTAAAGATAATTAGGTTCTAGAGATAGCTTTTGATTTCAATTAGTATCTATCGTTAGTCTTGTAAAGAAGGTGGCTTATTCGTTGTATATAAATGAATTTGGAGAAAAAAGGTAGGTTATAGGTAGTAGAAGTGGTTATAGATAGAGTGGTTGTAAGGAAAGATGGTAAGATAAGAGTGGATGATAAGAGTAAAGAGAGTGGGTATCTAGAGTATAGGATTCCTCCCTCTCTAGAATGGGAGGTAGGATAGTTGAATGTAGGAAATGTTATCATCACTTCGTAAGCCCGAAAAGGGTAAGTAGATAAGGTCAAGTTGGTTGTAGTGAGTATTCTTCTTTAGGCTTCTATTGAGTATAAGCTTCTTTGGCGAAGTATGAGCTGCGGTCTTTGTAGTTGTGAGATAGCTAAAGATTAGGAATATAGGTCAGCTGAGTGTGCAAAGTGTCGAGAAGTTGTATCTTTTGGTTTTTAGGAGGTTGGAATCTGAAGTTCGGTGATTTAAAGTAACTTACCCGTGATAAGTAAAGGATAGTTGGTAAGGGTGAAAATTAGGTTTCTAGAGTATAAAATCAGCGGTAAAAGTATGAAAGTGAGGGTATGTAAGAGTTGGTGTAAGAGTGGTTGTAAGAGATCGGTAAGGCCTTAAGAGTTACCATAGATAAGGTTATAAGCTCAAAGAAATGTGTGTGGCTTATGAAAGAGAGAATCCTACTGCTTTCCGATATACAATGTTATAGTGTTTGAGTGTCTTTAGCTGCCATCTAATTATATAGAGTAGTTATAGATGATGGGTTATGAGGGAAAGTGGTTGTGTAAGTTAAGGTTGTAAGGGAGTAGTTTGAATTCATAAGTAGAATAAATATTTTGTAGAGTATCGCATATTCTAGGAAACATTAAGAAGTGTTCTAGGGTATAAGAGAGAGTAAAGAGACTCGTAAAGTTTGTATACAAGTTGCACTGATTTCTCTGAATGGGAGAGTCGCAAACGTATAGATGTGTAAGAGTAGTGAAGACTTGTATAGTGGTGTCAAGCGATTGTTGAAGTCAGTACTCACGAGGGTAAAGGTATGCAACAAATTTGGCTCATGAAAGTTTGTCAGCTCAAAATTTTCTGACTTCAACTCTACTAGGTTTTGGAATGAAGTTAGGTCCAGGTAACGTCCAGACTTGGTATACCTGACCACGATCTTGAAAGAGTATTTGTGTACCTACTGCGCGACAGTATCGTTACATGTAGCGCAGCCCTCGTTTCAGGAATCAAGTAGAGATGTACCGACTCTCGCTCGAGCTCGCGACGTGCCTAGTCAAGCGTTTTTTCCAAAAAAATGTGTTTAGTGTGTAAGTAAGTAGTTTTTACGACTCCAGAAGCTCACGTACGGTTTCCTAGCTACTCTTCAGGTTAGATCTACCGAAAGTAACAATCCCCGACGTGCCTATCTCTCAAAGCAACCTAGCGTGAGATGGGATATGTGTAGGAGTGTTAGAAGAATGAGGTGAGAAGACATCAGCAGAATTGTATAGTAAGCTGCGTGTGTGTGATTTACTGATAAGAAGCAGGAGATAGTAAGTTGGTTAAGTAGATCATGACCTGAGTAATTTAAGATAGTTTGGTAGTAGAGTGACGTTGCTAAGATGTATATCAGTTATGAGCAGGATAGTTTGTGGAGTGTGTAGGTTGAGGGCTCCTTAGTAAAGTACTGATAGCTTTACAAAATTCTGGCTAGCATTGGACTAAGGATGATCATGGTATAAAAAGGTCGGGTGGTGTGTGATAGAGAGTGATTTATTGTTGTGTCAGTAGCGTTTGAATTAGGTAAGTTTAAGAGTGGTGCTAGGTTAGCCACAGTAGTTTCAAGAACTTAAAGCAAGGATATTTGGCCTATGGTAGATAGCGATAAGAGTGAATAAGTATGTCTAAATGGGTGAGGGACTCTTTATGGTAGTGGTTCGTGAGACGAAAAAGCTTGATAAGATGAAAGTATAAGGATATGTTTAAGTTTTACTGTTTGAGTTATGTTTGCCTTCCTTTGAGTCAGAGAATTATGATGTGTTCTAATGTAAAGAAGTGGTGAAGGAGTGAATCCCAGTTTTGAAACAATCGGTATGCGGTGAGTCCTAAGTTAAAGATTCATCATGTTGATGAATGTGCAAATATATAGAAAGTGAGCGGTAGTAGAATCTGGTTAGATAGATGATAAAGTTGTTAATAGAGATATTTGTGTGTCTAACGGCGTTTCAAAATTTAAGCTAGGGTAATTGTGAAGAATTATTTTCGTGGTCTAGTAGTAGAGAGTGGTGGGTGGTAAGTGGTGGGTAGACGTGGTGTCTCGTTCGTGAGATAAAAAGCTTATGTGATTGTCTTTTATGGATGTGGGTAACTAACTTTGAGTTATGTTTCGTAAGAAGTATTGGTTAGCATGGAAGAATAATGTAAAGTGGTAGTTAGTGGTTTCGATTAATACGACGTATGTAAGACACAAATTAAGCGAATAGGAGACTCGATGGCGTGTGAAGTAAGTGAGAATTACACAGAGAAAATAAGTCGGCTTTTTGGGTAGAATGATATTTCCCCGCTAGTTTCTTCTTGAACTCCAGGTATGGAAAGTTCGTATTTACCTGCTTCATTGCTGTGAGAGCTATGCCGTTAGTAGTGGTTGTAGGAAGTTCGGGTGGAAGCTGTGAACCTACGGTGTCATGGAGCTATGCGACCGTTAGAGTTTAGATTGCCGGGTATTCGAAACTAGCAATGTCTGGTTTTGATTATAATCAAAAAACTACCAACATCAAACCGGTGTAAGTAGTGTTTTACGAGGGCACGATGGTTTTGGTAACCATTCTTAAATGATCTCGCTTAATTTACACTCATAGAGAAGTTTGCTGCCTTTTCATGACTATGCCAGAAATTATCTTACGTGTGTTTACGTCGAATCTATCACAGTGTGCCATTTTTTTTTCAGAGGGTAAATCGACTAAAATCGTAGAATTGGCTTATGTTTAAAGATAATTGATTCTATGTTTGCCTAAACAAATCCGGCAGTGAGATAGTTTCATTCGGTCAAGCTGAAAGTATGTGAGTGAGACGACCTTCAGAATAAGTTTTTTAATTTTTATTTTTTTTTTTTAGGTCGGTGTCAAGAGCGATAGCTATGGTCTAGCGTGGTGAAGAAAGTATGGATACTTGTCAAGGAAAGGCGGTAAGTACTGGCTTGGTTAGTGATAAATTGCACTCAGTATTATGACGTATTATCAAGTGCAAAAAGTCTAGGATTAGTTATTGAAGAAGCAAGGAAAAACACCCATTAAAGACGGTGCTAGTTTTAATAGTGAAGTAGGATGTGATTTCGTTAGTAAGGTACGGTGTTACCACGAGAATAATTAGTAATTACTACTTCAGGTAGTATTCGTGATCGAAAAGTTTTGAGGTAGTAGTGATCTTATCTTTCAGTTTATCTCTAATTACGGTCCTTAAGAAAAATACGGCACGTTCTGCAAGATAAGCTCAGGTATAGATGGTTCTATATGTTTTTATTTCGCAGTGAGTTTAGTGTAGTATTTAGGAGGGGGGTAAGTCAAAGGATGGTTGGTCCTACGAGTCTGCCGGTACGTATGAAGGTATAGCCTATATAGATACAGAGTGGGTTGTAGATTTAGATATTGAGTAGTAAAGTGGGTAAGTAGCAGTATGGTTTGATTATAGTAAGTTATATAGTATAAGTAATATAGTATATATTCATAGTGAGTAATAGAGTGGTAAGTTATTAGTGGAAGTTATACTTAGGTGATTAAGGAGTTATTATGATATATATGAGATATAGATAGAGTAGAATCCCCTGTAGCATATATGGTTAAGTTAGTTAATGTGTTGTTATCTAGGTTTAAGTAGGTAGTTAAATGAGTTATTAGATTATAACGTGATATATAAAGTGGTACTGAATAGTACAAGTGGTGTATTAGAAATAGGTTAAGGGTTAGAGTGGTAGTAGATAATGGTATGTGTTTAAGAGTACTAGTATATTAAGAGTGGTTAAATATTATAGAATATATACAAAGTAGTTTAAGTAAGATTAATAGGTAGTAGTATTAGTTATAATACTTGTAGTTGTGTCATCGATATTTAAGAAAATAATAATTAATTTGTGAGTCTGTTAGAAATGGGAGTCGAAGAAGATATATAAAGTCAAGTTTTCATTTATGGCACATAGCAAGTGTGTACTAAGATATAGAAACAAAGTGTAAACATTAAATGTCTCTAGAGTCTATATAGAGTAATATATAACATTAAGTAAAGCATGTAAAGTTGTGATTGTTATGACATTATAATAAAATCATATAGTTTCAAAGTTATGATTTAAGGTAGATCACACATTATTATGTTAAAGAAAACCATGTATAGACAATAAGGTGGATATACAGCATAAAGAGGTCTTCAGCGATATATAAATATAAGAGTTAATATTAGTGAGGTAGGGTTTAGTGGAAATGACGAAAAATAGTTGGGATTTTAAGCATATTAAAGCACTACGTCGGTTTAGGATCAGGTAATTATTTGTAGAGTGGTAGTTAAGTGATGTGTGAGTATTAGAGGTTATAGCAAGCGTGGTGAGATAGATGTACTAGTAGATTGGTAAGTAGAAGTGTGGCTTGTAAGTCCAATAAATGTATGTGCCCAGATAAAGAACCACCCATATGTTATAGTTCTCAGGCACGTCCCTCCTAGAAAAGTAGAATTGGATCATAAATACTATCGTGTAGAGTATTTCAGTGCAAATATTTGATGGGAAGAGAAGCGGTAAGATAGTCATGTAGGGTGCGCTAGTGATTTCTATGGTACCTCTAATGAGATTATAACTCGTCGTTGTTCCTTCAAGGTCTGGCTTTTACTATAGTGCGTCTGCTAAGTCCCAGTGGCTAGTAGCAAGTCAGGTAAGCTAGGAAGTACCGTAAGTAAGCGAGTAGTTGTAGTAGTTTCGTTAAGCCGGCTTGCTTCAGAGTTTGGATTAGTATGTACGTGGTTAGCCCTTCAAGCAGTGGGTTGTCAATAGATATAGCAGTTCAGGGCCTGACGTCTGATAGTCACTCTTCTGTTGTCTAGAAAGTTTTGAAGTCGATTGTGTTTATGTTACAACACGCCTAAGTTATGTAGTTCTCTGTCGCACGCAAACGACTTTATAGCTCACTAACGTCCCCGTGTAAACTAGTTACCAACACTTCTTTATCGAAAAATTCGAAGGCTTCTCCAAGACTTAGGTAAACCAATATGACATAGACTGAGATATCCTCATTGAGTCTACCAAAGAAATCCTACGAATAAGAGTGGGTCCGACCTATTTTATAGTAAGCATGCTGGTTTGAATAAATTTCTTGACACGTCCGGTCAGTAAACACGCAGTGAGTCAGTAAATTGCTCTTGTAAGTGTTATAGGTAAGAGTCCGAGGCTTAGCCCGCGTAGGTGGTGGGAAGGTGTTAAGTCTCAGCAATGTCCAAATCTAATAAACCCTTTGTTTTTCTCTCCTGAGGTTTTAAGTATGCTATAAAAGAGATTGAGTCTGTGAAAGACTTGTTTTTGGTTTGTCTTCTGTCGTGCTCCTGGAGCTTAGTGCTAAGAGATTTCTCAGCATAGCGGTATATAAAGTTAGTCGAAGGTGGAGTAAGGTTTGAAGTGATTTAAGTGCAATCTGAGTCCCTGTTCTGGTGGTAGGTTTCTTATAGGATGATAGGTGTCAGTATTAGTGGTATTGGCTGGCAGAATGAATGTGGTGGAGTTTGGTCTTGTGATATGCGAATTAAAGAGGTTGTTCCAGAAAAACACTTATCTTTTCGAACGACATTTTTTAACATCTTTTCTTCCGCTGAGATAATCCATACAAAAACAAAGTGTTAAAGTCTACGTAAAGGTTGATGAGAATAAGAGTAAGTATTCGTTGTAATCTTGCTGCCGATACAAGTATCTCTAAGAGGTCTCTGAACATATTTTAGGATACGATTCTTGACTACGGCCATCAAGTATTAAAAAAGATTTAGTAAGTAGAAAATTTAGTGTTTTCAAAAATAAGCGAGTGGTAGATGCTGTATGTCTAAAAAAACCATTTGGTCTACGTGAAAGAAAGTTGTAGAAAGATTGATATAATAGTTTGTGTTCAGCTAAGCTTTGGTCTGTAGTAATAATTTAATATAATGATAAAAGTGAATATATATGTAGTATAGTATATATAGTTAGGTGAGTAGTAAAGTGGTTCGAGATGATACGGTGATATAGAAAGAGTGGTTTAGTATGAACGTGTAGTTGTAGAGTTAGTGTAAATAGAGTGGTATTGTAGAGAAGTAGTAAGAGCTGGTTATGATATAGAGGTAGGTAGTAGTATAGATTGGTAGTAATATAGTACAAAATATCTAGTTGAGAGAATAAACTCTATTAAATCAGCCATGACCAAATTAAAGAGCATCCACCTCGAAAAGAAAATTAAAATTAAACACCATCTCTAATATGCCAGAAATCAGAAACAACCCATGATAAGGAATATAGTATTATCTAAAATTAAATTAGAGCACGTGATTACATACAGAACTATAATCTCGATAACAAACTAATATCGTCCTCAATCAACAACAAGAGCCGAAAGGCGTGAAACCACAAGACCATGCGTCACAACATATAAATACATACGAAGAAAACAAGTCTCTATATACAATGGGAGAAGTAAAATGACATAATAATACCTACAAAGTTTTATATTGGTGTGTGGTATTTATAAACATACTACAAGATATATACAAATGGTATTGAGCACTCTTTTAAAAAGGTAGGACCTCTGTGACAGCCAAGCAGTCGACTAGGCAAATACGAACTGAGTCCGAAAACTTACCCAAACAACCAAATACCTAAAATGTAAAGAATAGCAACAAATTATAAATTGTTGGGTGCTAATATAGGCTAAAGCATCAAAGAAACATTACAAATTTGCTAAAGAAGGATGAACTTTCCTATTGCTAAAAAGAGCGTATAAATGAACCTCATTTATCAATCTCGCACTATGCAACTAAAAAAAGTCTCCTCAAAGTCAGGACCAGTGATCACACAACAGTATTATTAGATACACACTTGACACCATCTATAAGGCAATAAGTTTATATCATACTAACCATTTAATTCACTATATAACCTCAAATACGCGCTCCTGAACTAAACATTGCAAAACCATTAGGGTCATCACCAAATGACACTCATGTGCCATTCCCAAACAAACATTACAAATGTCTGAAAACACACTCTCGATTCATAGAAGTGAGCAACACGAAATCACCAATCACTAGATGAGCCCAGAGCTTCTATTACCAACTAACTTCCAATGTTCAGATATTCTGCACGATAGGATCTTGAAACACCAATTTTCGCACAAGCAGAAATTAGAATTTCAGCCCATTAGAGTTAAGACCTCATTCGTCCCTTGATCTCCTTCATTTTTCTCTAATATTAACATATGCCACCGCACATAATATTACTAATATTATATTACCAATTCCTTGCAATATCAGCTAATATATAGGCAGGAGACTCTGATTACAACCATTACTATAGACCATTATTAATGAGACCTTACAACGATCCTCTACAACATATTTTGAATAACCATTCATACCTACCTCACTCCACCCAATCGAACTATTTGAATTCAATCAGACAGGTTAAATTGCATTCACACTCTGCCAGCGAAATAAAGTCCACTTTCTTGCTACCACCCCTAAGTTAATTTTGATAAAACTAACGAGGCTCAAAAGTACTACTAATTCCAGATCGCAACTACAAACCACGCTATTTGAGCTACTCCTCATATCGGATAAGCCTCTAACATATAAATAAATGCTCCCTGCACAAATTCATAATAAGAAACAACCCTACAGTCGCCAATCACGCTATCCACCAACCTGCTTGGCTCACCAATATGCGTTTTAAAGATAGATTTTTTTCAAATGATACTACAATCAAATGCATGAAAGTTTCTCGGATCATAAAAAACTCTTTAATCATCCCTCTAAGAAAAGTCAAGAGCTTTACCAACCCTACTCACCAACCTATACTTACCAATACAACTAAATAGCAAAGATTCTGAATAGGCGAGCTACGCTATCCCTAATAATTAATAATTTTTAAGAATGATTTAAGGATCTCCCAATATATTTATATTGTAATCTAAACAGAGACTCCTTAACAATTTTAAAATCGAATCGGTTTATAATAAAGACAACCAACTCCTAATCAGCTTATCACCTTAGCCCTCAAAAAAGAAACCACCCAATCTTACCGCTACTAACCACACTCTCAACAATGACAAGATCGAGCAGCAAGACTCCTTTGCGCGAGGAAAGCAATTATCTGACATCACCCTTAATAAATTCCCTACTTCACATTCACTCTATTGAATCTTACATCGCGACATTGCAGTAACGAATCGAAACTACCACCTCCTATACTTAATGAACACCTCCCCCCGCGAAATGGGAAGGATGTCAACCCGCAAATAAACCCCAAACCACACATTAATATATCCTTTACATTCCACCCATATTTGAAATCCTTTTGTTTACACTATCCTTCTTGAAACAACGACTCTACTTCCACATATAGGATCCCCTTTACATGAAACTGCATCATATCATATCTTTATAATTTCTACTAAGCCCTACATCTCTATTGCACAAGATAAAATATTTACTTGACCTGAAGGAAATGAACCAATCGGCCCTTGAACCCTATAGCTTGGATATTATTTCCACCTCAAATCATCGAGCGGCTTATCCTCCTAGGGTCAGAACATTCATCGCTATGACCATTTGAAACGCTAGAAGAAAAGTGAACCCAAGAACAAACATAAACCTTGAGAAGACCAATACAATAATTGAAAGATAGCGCTATCACCCAAGCCAAATTTATAATTGATAATGAACATATAATTAAAAAAGGATCCTATTAGACCCAAAAAAAAAAAACAAAATTTGACGATTGAAAGTGACTCTAGGCCTATCAAAATGCACACTAACGTAGAGACACCATTGAATCTCTCTATGAACAAGAAAATGCAGATCATAGAGACCATTAACCAACCCAGGACCACCATCTAATATTGATTTTGAATATTTGAAAAGGTTTCCACCAAGACCCACAACAACACACAAAAAAACAACAAATTCCCGAGGTTTGAAAACCTGAGCTAGGCCTAGCCTAGGCCTAAGCATTAAGAGCTTGAATTTTCTTAGGGAAAAAAAATAACAACTAGTAATGGAAGCGTTTAGCAATGATGCAATATGCATATAATCATCAACCTCTCAATAATCCAAATATTAGAATTTAAAATACCCTAAGACTAACCAAACTTAGGACAAAAAAACAACAACATAGGCTAGTCTCGGAATAAGCACCACGTAGCTATAACACCAGAATCTACACGTCTCGTATATATTTTCATATATGTTCAAAAATAAAACCTTATTTATACAATGATTGTTACAACTCAAATAATAACACAAAAATATACGAAAACATGCTATAAGACATATACGGAAAAATAGTTAATTATTGATAAATATTGCAAATTCGATAGGCACGCAGTAATCAAGAACTTGCACAAAATCCGTACCAGTTAGCACCCAATAAATAAGATTACAACCAAATATGAGAGAAATTATGAAGCTAAAGCAGATTAAATTAATTACAAAAAAAATCTTTGAAAGAAATATAAAAGAGTTTTTAAAAGTGGAGATATATAAGTACAATTGTGAATTTACATTAGCCTTACCTTGAAAATTCGTAGATTTCAAAGATATCTGAATTGACGCTTGAGATAAAGATTCTAAGAATAGTACCATAGTAACTCGCCTTTTGAGTATTATAAATCTATCACTTAAAATCTTAGTTAGAGTAAATTTGATTGGTGAGAAGGTAAGAGAAATAACAGATTTGATGGGAGGGAAAATATTTGAAAGAAATGAAAGAAAATTTACCTCTATACCCTTTTTACATTGTTGATATTGTAACTTATTGAATTACAATATTACTCAAACACAACGACTAAATAATTACCCATCAAATATGAATAAGAGTGAGTCCACAATGTTCAAGCAATAACATTGTGATGTATTTTAGTGAAATTATAAGTGAAAAAATGGGGATACCACAATGTAGACAAAATATAACGCCTAAACTAATAAATAAAAGATCAAAGTATTATAAGCAAAACTATTATAAAATCAACTAAAATAAAATAACTATTATCCTAAATAAAATACATAAATAAGCAAAAATAGCCAACCAGCGAAATACCGCTGGAAGTAACAACAAAAACAACCAAAATATAAACTGAGGTATTTATAGAATGAAGTGGAATACCTTCAAACTTTCTCCGAAACCCCCAAATTTACTATAACGATTCAAAAAAAAAGAGGGAAATCCTTCAAGAAGACATTTCCCACTCCCCGCTAAACAGCCAAGATAAAGCGAAAAATATACCGAAGGAAACTCACCTATTCTTCCTCCCACAACAAGAACCTCCCATTACATCACCCCAGATACAGAGGCCAGGAAACAACCCCCCGACACTTTGAACTCACGAAAAACTAATGTACTCCCACTATTCCTCCAGTTTTACGAATAATAATAAAAAAATAATAAAATAATCAAATAAAATAATAATAAATAAAATATATCAATTACATAAATACTAAAATAAAAAATAATAAACTAAATAATAATAATAATAATAAATAAATAATAATAATAATAATAATAATAATAAGTAATAATAATAATCAATAATAATAATAATAATAATAATAATAATAATAATAAATCAGCATTTGTCTAGATAATAATTTTTTTGCAAGATTTTTCAAGTTCCTAAAAACCTTCCTAACATTTTTCGTTAATTTCTTTAGGACAATTCTTGAATAAATACAAAAGTGAATAAGTGCCTTCTGAAATGATGCAAGCTTACAGTATATGATGAATGTTTAAAAATAAATTTAATTTTTTAGATGTCAAAATGAAAATAACCAACGATTTCACAATTGAAATTTGAAAGATATTTACGTTAAATGAATTTCGACTCCATATACACCTCTCGGCAACTATAAAATCTATAAAAGCACTATGTACACCAAGAGCCCACAAATAACATCTAATTGGGAGATCTTTGATAAAGAAATAAAAAGAATTTGTAAGCTACTAATTAGCAATGGTTTTCCTCAATACTTAATGGAAAAAACACTGAAAAACATGTTAAATATATGGCAAACAACATAACAAAGAATAACTACCAACCTTGATATTCATTACAAGAGCAGAAGTGAGATTGACTTCAAATAAAATGCAAGAGAGAATAACAAACATATGAAAATATTTTAAAGAAAACATATTAAATGCGCCAAAATAAACACATCCATATAGCAGCTATTATGAGCACACAAAACTATATCTTCTTCCCTTAATGCTTCAGCTGAACAAAAAATTATGTAGCCAATCTGACATGGACCTGAAGATGTAACCAAGACGATCGAACGGTAAACCAAATTATCCATATTGCAATGAAGAAAAGTGGATGTTAAATGCCACGTACATGTTATATCGAACGAATACACTCAGAAAGCAAGCGTATAGTTACAGCACAAGTACAACCAATAAAAGAAACAACAGCCATAGCAAGAGACATAAAAAAATTACAACAATAATGAAATAGATAAATTACTGTACAATGTAAGTACAAAAGAAGAAAATTTCTGAGATAGGTTGGTGGAGTCGCCTTTCTTATAAGAATACATGGAGCCGGGACAATTAAAAGTATTAAAAAATTATGAACAAATGTACCGATATACTACTCCTAAACAATTAATTATAACTATATTATTAAAAAGAAAAAGACACAAAATCATAATATATTTGACATTAAGTTTAATTACTTAATAAGTATTGTTATTATTCATTACTATGATAGTGTGAAGTTACATGTGATATTTTTTAAATTTAAACGTATTTGGCGTCGTATCATTAAATAAGTACATAATCCTATAGAAAGATGTTACAACAGTGAATGGACGAAAGTAGGAAATGATCATATACAGCAAGGCAAATATATTATTGTAATTTAAATAAATCAAGAAAATACATATAAAAAGAAGTTAATGAAATTTTCTGAATGAAGTTTTTTGGAATTTGGAAAAAAATCTTGCAAAAATAATAAAAAACTAATAAATAATAAATAATAAATAACAAATAAATAATAATAATTAAATAAATAAAATAATAATAATTTATATACTAGTAATAATAGTTATAATACGTGATAAATAAATAATTATAATAATAAAACTAATTAATAATAATAATAAATAATATTAATAATAATAAATAAAATAATAATAAATAATAATAAAATAATAATAATAATATAATAATAATAATAATAATAAATATATAATAAATAATAAATTAATAATAATAATAATAATAGCCCTCAAAATCAACCAATCTTACAGAATGGGTAGCGTATTGCTCCAAAATAGTTGATAAATAATAAGTAGATTAGGGTATAACAATAAGAGAAAGGAACCAGCAAGTATACGAAGAATCCCGATATACAAACATGTACCCCCCATAATTTCACAAATATAATAAAAAATATATATATATATAAAATAAAATTCTCAAATAATATATAAAAACTTATAGTAAATAATATCTATTAATGGTAATAAGTATAAAATAAATAAATAAATAAATAAATATATAAAATATATATAAATATAAAGTTAAATAATATCAAAATCACACTAATGTACAATAAAAAAAAAAAAAAAACATAAAAAAGAAAAAAAAAGATTTATAAAAGTAAAAAGAAAAATATGAAAGAAAATAAAATATTTACAATATAAATATATAATGACTAATAAATATAAATAAAATATAAAAATAATAAAATAATAAATATATACAAAAAACAAATATAATAGATATCAAATACATATACTAAAAAATAAAATAAAATAATACATATAAAAATAACAACTATAAAAAAAAGCTATAAAAAAATATAAATAAATAAAAAAAAAAAAAAAAAAAAAAAACATCATATAAATCATAATAACTATTATCTATATTAAATAACATATATAATAATATAAATACTAAAATAAATAATAAAATAAATAATAATAATAAATAAATAAATAATACAAATAACTATAAAAATAATATATATCAACTTATATATATATAATAGTAGTAGGAAAGGGATTCCGCATGCCCATTAACCTTGAACCACCTACCTGACCTTTGATGACCTTACCATTTCTTGAACACATTTTCTGACCAAGCGTACCATTTGAGACTCGAATTATTTACCTGACCTTGACCTTTTGGGCCTTTAAACACTTTATTTGGCCTGACCTTTTGAGTCAAACTAAATTTTTCGGACAGAAAACCCGGTTCTATTCTACAGGTACAATTTTTGATGAATCCTAAATTTTGAGAACCCTAAATTTTATTGAGAACAACCTAATTATTATGTGCCACCCCTAATTTTTAAAGAAGAACACGAAAATTTTTTGGCAAACAAAACCTAAAATTGTATTCGAACCTCAATAAATTTTTATGCTTACCACTCGAAGAAAAGTTGCGCCAAACGGTAGACGTAAGCAAACCGTATGATACAATAGTCCCAACCCTAATTTTAAACGATACAAAAACACACCTATATGGATCATTCATTGGGGTCAATTTTGGCCCACCCTAATTTAATTGAGCCACCACGTTTAGGGAAAAAACTTGCACTATTTTTGAAATAAGTTTCAAATGAGTAACAATCTACACATGACACCCCGCGCCCCCACCACACACACACACGCACACAACACACACACAAACAACACACACAGTTACACACACACACAACACACACACAACATACATACCTAACCTAACCTAAACCTAAACCTAACCAACCTAACCTAACCATAAACCGAAACTAACTTTACCAGACCTAACCTAACCTACCTACACATAAGCCTTACACCCAGCCGTCCACATAGTCTACACCCAGCCTACCCCAGCCTACACATAGCCTACACCACAAAGCCTCCAAAACATATTAAGGCCTACACCCAGCACAACACAAGCCACAACCCAGCTCCACATAGCCATACACCCAGACACTACGACCCAGCCTACATAAATTACCTAGCCTAAACCTAACTAACCTAAAACAACTAACCTAACCGAACCTAAAACCGAACAACCATAAACCTAACCATACTACCTAAACCTAACCTAGCCAATACAACCATACACCAGCCTCCACCCAAAACCATTCACTTAGCGATACACCTAAACCTAGCCTACACGTCCCCTACACTATTGAATGTACTAACACTTTTAATATGAACATGATATTTCAACACATTGAACACCTGTCAAAACTATACACAAATGGCTCACAAAAATTATTTTATAACCCAACAGCTAACCATATGAATGCTTTATGGTTCCCAAATCACACGTAAGAAGATAACTCTAGGATGTTCTATTAAGTGTTCATGAAAGTATTAGAATGAGTCGCCAGATGAAGTGCCAAGTGAAGTGCCAATGAAGATACGCACAATGAGTGACCAAACGTGACGTCGCCAATGAAGTGCCAAGTTGAGGGCCACACGTAAGTGCCAAAGTGCAGTGCCACATAAAGTCAACTGGTGCCAACTCTTTTTCCAACCGAGACCTTTCTAGCTCCCCTGAGCACACGAATAGCCCAATAGGAAGGTATCTACGCCCTAAGGTAAGTAAAGGTATGAGGACATATCGATGGACAGACTATATTACAACTGCTAGGATAAACTTCAACTATATGAGTAAGTAATTTTTCATCTAACAACGACACTTTAACACACATTCACTATAGACACTTAATAACACCCAACTAATGAAACTTATAAAGCAACAACTACACTTCCTCCATAAGAAACACTTACAATAATAACCAATATACACTTACATTTAAACCATAGACACTACCCACTCATACACTCACTTACTCGACATATATTGAAAACTGCCATCAAACTCCATTGGGCACTCAACTTGCAAATAGCAAAACCTCAAACAATTAGTGCCTCAGCCTTATGACCTCAACTATTAAATAGCCTCACAAGCTTATAGAATGCGAAAACGACTCAAAAGCACACTTAACGTGCAAATCAAAGCAATTGAAATCCACAATATATGAATGCCGCATCATACTTGAGACATCAATCTATGATGACCAGTCATCGCTATTAGCAGCTAAAGCAACCTACTAAATCTGCAGATAAACGCATTCATCCCTTGAATCGCACTCAATACTATTTGAATCCACCTCATACCTCTTACAGACTAACCAACAGCCGCTCAGAGTGAACCACCTTACGCGACATAAGACAGACCACATCACACGACACACCGGCAGGTGCAACCGACCCACGCCGAAACATAAAACCCCGCCCAGAGCAAAAAACCGGGACGCATGCCCGACACAGGACGAACAATATCTTTCCGCGTACCGCCCGAGCGCCGCGCCGCGCAGGCGCATACATTATCAGCGTTACCGCCCGCCGCGTGCGCCCGCAGGTTATATTCCCGCGAACGAAATCAATGAATCAATGTAAAACTATATCAAGAAAGTTTAGTTTTTCATATACCATGATTAATTATATTCATTTTTAATTTCAAAAGGGGCAACATTTATGAAAAGGAAAGTCATTTTTCCTTACCTAAAAACTGTAACTCATTACAGACCGATTATTAAACACATAATTTAATATAAACATTATTTTAACATTAATCACTATATTTCTTAAAATATACTTTCATTAATTTAAAATGTTTTAAAAATTGTAAATGTAAGAAGAAAAAAAATTCAGAGTGTCTGATATATAATATAAAATTTATAAATTACTACAATTGTACGTTTTTGGACTAAAAAACAAATTACATACCTTAAAAGCAGTAAAGATCAGTAAATCAATAGAGGTGTTTATACCTAACAAACCTAGGGGGGGAAATTATAATGCTATTTGTAGTTTACTTGTCTTAATACTGCTTAACTCTATGTTTTTACTGCTTTTAACTTTACTAGCTTTTACTGCTGTTAAAACTATTCTGGCTTTAACTGCTTAAACTTTCATAGCTTTACTGCTATTAACTTTAACTGCTGTTTACTGTTTTAAAACCTTACTGACTTTACTGTTTTAACTTTCTGCTTACTGTTTTAACTCATATGTTTTAAATGCTTTAACTCATTATTATATAAATAACATGTACATTACCTTAAAAAGCAAGTAAAATCAGTAACATCAAAAAGAAGAAGTGTTAATACCATAACACCTAAGGGAGATTAGAAAAGATATGCTTTTGTTTCTACTGTTTTACTGCTATTAACTATCTGCTTTACGTGGCTTTAACTCATCAATGTTTTAACTGGACTTTAACTATCTGCATTAACTGCTTTATCTCTTACTGCTTACGTGCCTAAAACTATCGCTTTAACTGCTTTAAACTTTCTGCTTTACTGCATTAAACTCATATATTATTAATTTGAATATGTTTCTTTTAATTTTGTTTAATACTTATTGATATTTTTATTCTTTTTATATCTTTATTAATTTATATTATTTATATTTTACTATATATTATTATTTTATTTTGTTTTAATACTTTTATTATATAATATTACTTTTATTCTTTTTATTTTATTTTTATTATATTACTTTTTATTATATTTATTTTGTTTAATACTTTTTTATTTTTATTCTTTTATTTCGATTAACTTTCTCTTTAATATTTTAGTTTTTATTAAATTAAATTTTATTTTGTTTTAATACTTGTCTATTTTTATTCATTATTTATTCCTTGATAATATTTTATTTTATTATTTTACTATTATAATTATATATTTATTTGTAATTTAATACTTTAATTTTTATTCTTTTATTCTTTTATTTTATTTTTATTATTATAACTTTTAATTATATTTTATTATATATTTTATATATATATACTTAGTGTTATTTACTTCATGGCCGTAAATTGTTATTATTAGTATAGAACACACACAAATCAATACACACAACACATCTTACACTTATCAGCACATTCACATACACCTGCTATAACACCACATTCTACTAATGCACTTAACAAAATTTACCCATAGCAACACTTAATTTACACTTATACACACAACAGATTTACTTACACAGATTTACACACGCACACACACATATTACACATACACTCACACACAAATTTACTTACACACACACAGCACACACACACCACCACACAGATTTACTACAACACACAGAATTTACTTACAACATCACCACAGATTTACTTACACTTCCACACAGATAATTTACTTATACACACATTGTTGAAATTTTGAATGAATGTCTAAATTAAATTCTCTATCATTCTCAAATTGGAATCCATTCCCAAACCAAAATATAATATAAATTAAAAAAATGAAATAAAAATTTCTACTTAAATCTCTAACTTTAAAATTCATAAATTGAGCATATAAAATATGCCTCTGCAAAATGCTCTATGCTCTAGCAAAAAGGGAAAAAGCACAACCATCTAAAAAAATCTCAATCAGTTGAAGAAAGAGAAAGAAAAAGTTAATTGAAGGGATTCTAACGTCGAAAAGAAAACAAATATAAGGATTAGGTATCTAATAATGAGAAGAGACAAAAAGAAATTATATATAATCGTAATTCAGAAGTGGAATTCCACTCCTAACAGTCGATGACAAAAGTACCCAGCATAAAAGGCTTAAACAGATGCTTCAGCGCATTACCGGTAATAGCTCCCGTTTTATTTGAAGGTAAGAGAAGTTTGTAAACATATGTTTTCTTTAAATTAATATATTTGCCTTCCGATAAATAATAAATCCAAAATAGATCTTAGAGGTTTAAAATTTACTTTTGACATAACATAGAATAAAAATAAATAATAATATATATAATGATGGGTGGATGCTTCCCAAGAGATGAAGACTGCTAAAATTTCTATAATTAAGATGGTGCCCCTGTGAGGTAAAGGTTTGGTACTGGAGAGTTAATGTTTGAAGTCCTTTAATATAATCATAAAATTTTAAAAATTTCAAAAACTCTCTCGTCGAAGGTAAAGTTCAAATATTGAAACTAAACATTTTATGTACTAAATTTCATATTAGGAATAGGTATAGCTTAGAAAGTTAACTAAAGATAGTTAAATTCCCGAACTTAATTACGAATTACGAGTGCGACGCAAAGACTACCAAAACCTGATGAATATTACAATTACGATTAATTAACGGACTGAAACGAATGAACATTACTATTACTAAGTCTGTGTTAAAAAAAAGTAAACGTTTAATTAAAAAGAATATAGTAATAATAAAATTAAATTTGGCAGCTACTCATAAAATATAAGTATCAAAATTAGTATAAAGTATTTAAGTTAAAAAAAGTTCAACTGAAGAATAGTAGCAAATATACTGTAATTGGGAACCATATTAACTAATTAGGCGATGAAAAAATACACTTACTAACTTTCCCCAATAGAGCATACTATTAGGGCTGTAACATTAGTATTAAGTAAACTTTAGACAAAAATTGAAGAGACACATAAAAAACTATTGAGATAATAGGCACTACCGTAATAACTTAATAGGCCTATTGTGGAACTCCCATTACTGGTTAAAACAAACAGATGGTGTAATATAAAATGTAAGCTATGTAAAATGCCTAAATTAAAATAAGGTGAACTCCCTTATATAGTCATAGGAAAAAATATAGATATTATATATTAGTAATTAAGGATTTTTTTTAATTGTACGCTTAAGGTTTTTCATATTTTAAGCTATTATTATATTTACTCTTAGAATTGTATAATCGTACTCTCCTAGTATCAATAGACATAAAAAAAGCTCTGATAAGAAAGCGAGATAATTGCTTATCTTCGAAAGCCGTCTGAAGAAATACGAAAACTGAATAATTAAGCTAACAGAAAGCGGTGGTTATAAAAGGATCCGCTGGTTTACTAAACCTTTAAATAAAATAGGAGTTAAACCTGCCATCACATAACTCATATACCCAATGAGAATGATAAAAATTAAAAACAAGAAGTTAAATAAAAAAAAATAAAAGTTAAGAGAAATGTATCTTGAAATGCTCTATAATGAAAAAGTATCCAATGATTACCTATAAGTATGACATATTGAAGAAATTTACGACTGAAAGAAAATTGAGGCTTATAGATCTAAATAAGAGATTAATGATATACATAATATAAATAAAAAAATTCACATTATTAGAGGAACGAATGATTTCTCAAAGTACACTTCATGCTTCAAAAATACAGCCTCATAAAAGCAAGGTCAAATAAAAAAATAGCAGAAATAAAAATATTGCCATTCGAAAATGATGCATCTCAATTTAAAACATTTAAAAGAACACAATTAATAAATAATTAAAGTCTAAAACAGTTATTTTTCTAATTTTAATAAATCTAAGTAAAGTTGAGATAAAAGTGCTTATTAGGAAATCCATCTGTTGATAAATTAGTATTTAAAGAAATCAGAATACAGCCGATATGCAAATGAGGACATTGCGGAGCAATTAGAGATCTTTATGCTTTCCAGGTCAAATTAAAATTTTCATAATTAAAAAGTTAAGTTATTAACTGGTAAAAAAAGCTTCAAAATCTTAATAGTTACATGTTTTTCAAGCTAAATGAGGCCAATGTCAATCTGTTTTTAAAAATAATCAACTAACTATTGACGATATTCAATTATACATCTTATTAATAATGCTTTAAAAAGAAATATAAGAATTAATCGAGCACCATAAAACTTACGTTCATGTGAAGTTAATAATTGTAACAATCGATTTAGATGATTCCGAAGTAGGCAGGTAGACTAGAGAAAGCTACTAAACATGTAAACGATCAAGAAGCTGTTAAATTCAAAACCTTTTAAATTAATTAATGCTCTTATCATAAAAAATGAAACTGTAAATAATAAAAATGTAAAAATAAAATCATCAATCAGAGCTGCTCTAGCAAATTTCAGGAACAATTTTTTTATGAAGGTAAGAAAAATCTGAAACTCAGTCGTTACAGGCCCTACTTATGACATGTAAAATATGTTCCTCAAAATGGTGCGATTACTAAATTCCAGGATGTTCCAATATGCATACCATAAAGAAGAAATGGGAATCGTTAAAAGATATTAGAAGTATCTGTTAAAAATATGACAGGTAAAAATCATGATGAAAAACAGTTAGTACAATGATCTCTGATCCTGTGTAAAAAATTGTAAACGTAGAGAAAATCATTTATATTTTCTTTGGCTTAAACAAACTTTCAGAGGTAAACATAAAAGCTTCTAAAGTAAAAGAGATAATGGGAAAGGTACCAATTCGTATCTCAACAGATCTTTTAGTTCTATTGGAGGTAATTCAATTCTTCCATCATTGCAGTTACCAATTGTAACAATTTAGCAGATAGCGGTGAAATAAAAGGTAGAGCACTATAGATATCTGGAGTAGAAGAAAAATAAATTGTTAAGAATTACAGTAGATCTCTAGAGGAATTTCCACTAGAGTCAATGAGAAAACTTTAACAATTAAAGTGAGTTTCATGCATCAAATTTTCAAAGCCATGTTTTGAGGTTCATAAATTATAATTATAAATAGAAGGATGTTGAATATCCCATTGAAGCCCTAGTTGTTGAATAAATATACCCAGTAAAATCTTAAAAAATTAAAGAAGTGTCAAACTAAAGTTAGCTTCCCTTGAACTATAATGCGTATTAATATAAGCACAGAGGAATTCCATTTTTTTCCGTAGATTTTAATGTAAATGTAGAGGCCCTAAATATAAAAAACTGAAATTAGAATTAATTAAAAGTAATTAATGCGTATAGGCTAACAAATCAATGTATGGTGTCATTTTGCAAGGTATTCCCTCAGATTATCTTTCAAATATGAGACAGCCTTAAATTTATTACAGAGAGTTGTGTGGCTACTGTCAGTGAAAATTGATGAAAATCTAGCTGAAAATATAGGTCATTTCAGCAGTCTGGAAAATTAAGGGTTATTTAAAGATGAAAAATTTACACTAATGAACAAAGAATATAAAAATTTAGGAATAATGTATCAGCTGAGTGAGGAAAGTTATATCAGTAGAAATTCCATTGGAAAAACCTAAATCATAATAATAAATGACTTAAAATAGAATTTTGATTATAGCTTATGGCAGGCTTAATTCTCTTATTAAGAAAATTAAAAAATATAATTAATTAAATGAATATCAAAATATCTTTAATTTACATAATAAATGAGAGTATCACTTTTATGAAATTCCTATTGATAAAATAGATCATAAAAAGCCACTATATTTCTTCCTCACTTTGCTTGTAATTTAGAAATAATGTGTCATACCACTAAAATTGAATAAGTGTGGATCCATCTGGTAAAAAATATGATGATGACAAGGCCTTTAAATGATTTACTTGATAACTGTCCATCCTTGTTACCACATCATATGACTGGAGTTGTTATACTATATAAGACATAAGGTAAGGTTCTTAAAACCATTGCTTGATATAGGAAAAAGCTTATAATTTAATGTACATCTTTCTAAGGAGATTGATAAAAAGATGCTCATTAAACATGTATATGGATAAGGGACTATTCATAAACCTATTAAATAAGGAATAACTAATATGTCTCAAGATTATATTGATAAACAACAACTGTGGGCAATAAAACCAGACCATTTCTTTTGCAAGAGTCAATTAAATATCAATTTTGAGAGTCAAAACAATCTAGACTTTGTAAAGGTGACTATTTTTCCAATACGTTATAATATGGAATAAAGCACTTATGAATAAATAATGAGAAAAGTTAGAATCATATAAAGTTCACATTTTGAAAACTGCTAATATAATTATCTAGAGACCCTTAAATGATTTCACCTTTATGAATGGCTATCTAAACAGTCAACTGAAGCAGAGTTATGTTTAAAAAAAATACAGTTGACTATCTCTTCTGAGATCTATTATCACTAAACATTCGAATGGTATTGAATGAATAAGAAAAGAGAAAGATTTAATATCTATAAAGAGAATGATGACTTAGATAATGAATGTTAAACTAGAAGGGAGATTTTGCAGTGTATTACAAAGTATTTTGATCCATAGGCTTTGTGCTACCTTTAGCTATTTAAACTTAAACTTTTAATGCAAAATCTGGTTTGTGAAAATGCTTCAAAATTTAGAGGCTTTCACCCACAAATAAAAACAAAGCACGTGCGACACATGATTGAAAGATCTCTATCTAAGGATTAAAAATTTTACATTTCCGTAGAAAGGACATCAATTGAATCAGATAATTGAATTAGTCAGTATGATTTACATGTATTTTGTGATGCTAGTAAGGGGTATGGAATAGTATTGTTACCTTGAATAAGCAATAAACAAATTCAACAAAAAAACCCTTAGTATATATATGCCAAGTCAAAGAATATAGTCACAAGGGTACTAACGATAATTCAAACTCTGTCCAACTTCCCGAGTTGTTAGTCCATTCTAGTTCTAGCAGTATAATGTACATAAATATTTAATTCCAACCACAAATATAAATAAACAATCGATTCATTTTTTCAAAAACATACAATACCACCATAATTGGCCACCGATATCTTTGGTTATAGCTGCAAACTCGGTTAAAATCACAAAGGACTTACAAAATTAAATCTGTACCTCCCACTTAGATTTAGCCCAACCGAACTAATCACCAGAATCAAACCTACTCTGCCTCAATTCTGCCCCCTTTGATATAAGCTCTCCTAAGACACTAATGTTTCAGCTGTACAATAATCCCTGGCCTGACTTATGCCTCTGCACCTCAAGAAAACTCTTCCACACACAGCAAATTTCTACCATCACGCAATAAGCACATTCTTATTACCCACTCAATCCATAATTTCTCTAAAGATCAAAATACCTTAAAACACACTAATACCAATTCTTGATAGCATTCTCAACTCAAAAAAAAACCTCTAAGAAAAACATAAATCTTTACAATTCAACAACAACACCTAATGACCACCAACATCTTACCAACGCACCAAAGTACAAAAGTCATCCAACCCTGAACCCTTATTACCACATTGAAAGATTTTCACACATACGACACCATAAACCAACTATACCAAAATAACAGTTAGTACTCAACATTTATTCATCAATCATACCAATATTTTAAAAAACTACTACAATACTAATCCCTCAACCCTGAACCCAACCAACACAAACACCCAACATTCTCTATTGACACAACCGTAATATCAGAACAACAATACAAAACCCTGGAAGAAGTGGCAGACATACAGCCCTTCTCGAAATGGAAGAGAGAGCATTTGCTGACAACCTGATAATCCTTTCCAAGAATGGCTTGGACAACCTTCAGTAAATAAAACATCAACGGTAGAACCATATAGAAGACCAACAACTCTCACAACAACTAGACAACATAACTATCTCTATGGCATCACCTAATAAAAATATACACTCGTACCCACATGGGCAACGTACAGGTATGCAGGACTCCTACCTCCCAAATCATCAATGCAACCACCAACACGACGGCTACCACCGTCCTTGCTGCACGCACAAAAAGGCACTCTTAATACTAAGATTATAATAATTCGAACACCTCCTAATCCAAAGCTAACGCAATTCGCAGGTCTTAACCTCCTGCTACTCTTAGTACAAACAATCTAAAGAGCAATTCTGAGCTACCCTCAATAAAAGACCTCACTATATAAACCAAAAAAATCATATTAAAAAGTGTATTTCCAGTAAAAGATATATTCGCATAAAAGCCTATGACGGATCACCACTGTTGTCCCCTTCATTCACAAGAAAACAAGCGACTCATGAACACCCATTACAAAACAACTGCCATGATTTACAAGAGGCAATTTTACTCTAAAGACCCAAACATAGATAATAATAAATAAAAATTAAATCTTACAAAAAACCTACTCATAATTTATCTTACTGTTGCTGAAACACCATATACAAGAATTAACCAAGAACAATTCCTGAAAAATGCTTTATGACTCTAACAAACACAAAACAATAAATTTAAGGAACATCCCCATCATCTTAACCATAATACCGATCCATCCTCAACCAAACACAAAAAGTAATTCTGATAACCAGCCCTCTACTTTAAGAAGGCTAAGATTATCTTAACTGATTGGATTTCATAATTTTCAAAAGATGCCAAAATTATATGCGCAAAGAAAATGATATAAACTTGGCAATTCACAGCTAGCCTATCTCCTAGAACTCTAGAATAGCAGAGAGAAAATAAAATGTAGGGTTAATAAAAAGATCTTTGTACACCTCCCTTAAGGATAGATCTATTTCAGTAGGTAATTTCTCCACTATAATGAAAGAGATAATGCATGCAATTAATGCTCGTCCATTAACTTATATCATCTCTAAAGAAGACCCTTCTTATGATGTAGTTGCTCCTTTTAAATTAATTTTTGGTCAGGATATTGTAAAATATAACTTTTTAACCCCTCCTGAAGTCAAAGTTTCTTCTACTGATGTAGGGGAAATTGTTGATCCTGATTATATTCTTAATGATCAAAAATCCATTGTAAAAACTTTGAAACTTTATCCCATCAATTAAAGGTAATAAAAATAAATGGAGAGAGAGGCATGAAAGCGAAGGACTTAAAGAGAAAGAGAGAGAAAAAGACAGCACAAACTAATTACTAAAACACCCTAAAATTGGGGAATTGTTGTTTACTAAATTGAACGTCTGGAGAGTAAGCTTCAAAAATTTTGGAAGTTAGCATAAAAAATTACTGATGAATTCATCCTGATGGATGTAAGGTTATTGTCAGACAGAACTGTACAAACAGGACAAGGACATCAGTCCAAAAGACGATGTTATATCTTTACCCATTGAGATCCTATTGACGAGACCATAACCCCAGACTTAACAAAAAGATGACATTACTTACCCAAAATGACTCTCCTCAGCAAGACACTCAAATAAGACCTAAAAGAGCTGCGGCTGTAAAGTTTCAAAATAGGATTAAAGACCTATTAAACATGACTTAAGTTAAGCATACTGGGAGAGATTTTGGAAATAAAAAAAAAGGTAACTCCAGCTAGGTAAGCTAGTTTTAGGTTAAGGTTTTTAAAAAAAAAATAAATAAAAAAAATAAAAAAAAAAATTTTCATTATATTTTTATTTTTATTTTTGAGGAGGAGTGTTGAAATTTTGAATGTATGTCTAAATTAAATTCAGTCTATCATTTCTCAAATGTTAGGAATCACAGTCCCAAGACCTATAATTATAAATAATTAAAAATTAATAAAAAATCTAACTTAAAAATTCTAACTTTAAAATCCATTAAAAATGAGCTATAAAATATGCACGCGAAATGCAAAATGCTGCTAGACCTTGATACAAAAAGGGGAAAAAGCACAACATCTAAAAATTCAATTCATTTTGAGAAAGAGAAAGAAAAAAGTAAAGATTGAAATTTTAGGCTGTAAGCTACGCCTTAAGTAATTTTTTTTCTATGAAAGCATGACTCTGTGTTTTTTGTCCAATACTTCAATATCCTGGATGATTCGTCTTTCTTCATAGAGGGATCCCTCCTCATACCGATTAGAAATAACCCGAGCCAGAATAAAAAAAGGCTGTTAAAACAGATGCTGTCAGCGCATTACCACAAGGTAAAATAGCTCCACAGTTAATTTTTGAAGGTAAGAGAAGTTTGCTTATCTCTTGTTTATCTCTTGAAATAAAGGCGTACTTCTCTTCCTTTACCTCTCCCCATAAGTGAGGTTTATTTACATGTTAACTGCTAAATAAAAATAAATTAAATTTATATAAAATGATTAGAGATGACATTGTACCAGATGAAGTACGCCTAAAAAATATTCACTATACACATACAGATTTAACTTTACACAACAACAGAATTCACTAACAACACAAACAAGAAAATATTACTACAGCACACACACAGACTTTACTTAACACACACACACACACACACGCAAACACTCACTTACACACACCCACACACACACGCACACTCCAACTCAAATTTCAAACCCACACAAACACACTCTCTTACACACAAATAACCTCATATTTATTAAACATTAACATGTCATTCAATGATTTACGTTTCATAATTATAACTCATTACAAAATAATAACATAAAAAAGAATGAATAAATTCAAAAGTTCTTAAACTTCTATAATAAATCAATCATTATCTTTAGAACAAAGAAATTTATTAAAATTCAAAACTGTTTATTCTACTTTTTGATTATAAAATTTATTCTGAGATTTTTTAAAAAATAACTTTTGTTTGCATATATATTAAATGCAGTTTATATCATTATGGCATAGTATATCGGGTGCCTTGAAAGCAAATAAATCAGAAAAATACAGTAAGTCAGCCCCTAGCAACCCCTCTACACCAAGCTATGCGAATTTTTAGATGTATCTTTTGAACCGTCTTATCATACTTTTTATGTAAATAAGTATAAAAATACAAAATCAATTCTTCTCTGCTAAAACATAAAGATGGTATGCTTGTCAAAATCAAGGTATCAGACAATGAAAAAAACAAGCTGGAACAATGGCTCACTTATCATATTATAATTACGCTCAAGAGAGTGAATTTAACTAAATAATATTTCAAAGTTTAAGTATTTAAAACAATTGGAACTATATTCTTACTAATACTTTTTAAGATTGCTTTTGAGGAAAAACCAACGCAGATTGAAAAAAGACACAAAAACCCGCCACTCGTTTTACAGATACGAAAACTGACCATCTCTCATGTAAAAAAAATGGGTGAAATAAACTACTAATATCTAGCCCTTATATTTAGCGAATTGAATCCCGATATATAGTACATACCCGGGAGGCGCAATTTAATAAAATACCAGAAGTCACAAAATATTATTAATCAAAAACTGACCGTAAATAATCTGATAAAAATGTGGTGACAAATAGAACTACGTTAGGCCTAAATAGTTGATAAGGATAAACCTTTAATCCCGTACAGACACAGGCGGAATTTAACAGCCCCTAAACAACAATACCAGGTTCACAAGGTCATTCCAAATTCAAATAGCACGAACCTCCAGAGATCAATGTTATTATTTGTATAAAATCATTAAATCAAGAACTGAAAACATGTTTTTGGGGAGGGTACTTATATGAATACAGAAATGGTTACCTTTCTGTGACCGTGGTCGAAAAGTAATCCTTATCATCGTATAATGACTCCGTATGATGGAATAGGTCAGAGAATTACTTTTATCAGCTTACTGTCTTATAAGACGTATGAACAAAAGCATGTATTTTACATGATCCTGCCGCACCTAACCTCTAGATTGATGACCAAAAAAAAATATAAACATATATTTAGAGACAGTACGAAATGTTAATAAGACAGCAAACTACATATTTAAAAATCATACTCATAATTATAGCGCTTAAGCGAAGTGCACAAGTTCTCATGGTTTGTAATAAAAAAGGTTACTATTTCACATAAGTGAAGTATATATGATCACACATATAACAGGAAGGCGCAAAGCTTACACAATACGGAATACAAGACATGCTCCAACTGGAACTACAACAAATCACCAGAACAAAATAAGTAGAGATTCAATTACTAAATCAAAGAGAATAATAATAAGAAGAAAAGACCCGAAACATGGATTTGAATATATATACAAGTTGCTACCCAATCACCCTGTATATAATCCCAGACGAAAAAATAAATTCGTGAGGCACAATGAAGACAATAATATGTATATGTAATCACACTGAAGAGTTGGCTTACAGAAACTACTCTAAACAAGCTCAGCATTAAATATTAAAAACTGGACCGAAACAATATATAATAGCCTGTAGAACGAAGAAACCACAGCGTAAATACAAGAACAACTTACTCAATCATTATATAAAACAATCAAACATTAAATCAGATTTGGCAAGGAGAAAATTTATGGAGTGAAGAAATAATAAACAAGCAACAAAAAAATTCAAAATTTAAGAAACAAATTACAATCAATTTGAGATTCTACAATACAAGAAAAAAACCATAGCGCGCAGTGAAAATATATTTAGAAAAAAGAAGAAGTACAGAAAGCGACATAGTAAATGCAAGATGAAGAAAAGAACAATAAGTATATAATCTAATATACGTAGCAGCGTAATTCATTACATGTAAAATATACCAAGAATAACTCATTTAGAAAAACCCTGAACGATGATCACTTACGCACATCACAGATCAGCTCACTAAAGTTTCTATAGACGTACAAAATTCAATTATCTACTTAAAAAACAATGGCAGGAAAGTATTTATGCAGGTGACCCTGTATGATTAAAAATAATAAATTACATGTATGAATATACTGAACGGAAACTTTATACGTATGTCTGTATAACTAAAAAGTATATTACTGAGACACGAAACAATATCATCGATAATGATATATAAAGTCATTTCGCTTCAGCCTAGCAAAAAAGATAATTAAAAGAATATTAATATAAAATAGGACGAAATGTCCTATCATAGGAAAGTGGTAAAAATATAAATGAAATAGTATTCGTAATATAGTTAAAGCTAACCGTATTTTATAAAACCATAGAAATAAAAATATTAGAAAAAAGTTGTAAAGTCTAATATATTTATAAAAGAAAAAATATATGTAAAACGTATGTAAGTTATTATTAATCACTAAGAAGTAATTATTATTCGAGCGATAATAAAAAAAAAGTGAATAACCAGAATATTGACAGAGAGCCTTGTGAAATCTCTCGATAATCTAACGAAAATAAAATACAACAATAAGTTATATATTAAGAAAAAATTAAATATATAAAGCAAACCGCAAAATCAAATTATATAAGTATTCAATAACAAACAACTTTGTTAATTAAACCTTATCGTGTGCGTACCAAAATAGGGTTGCCCTAGCAATTTTCCTATGTCAAACTGATGTATCAATAGATTATTTTTATTCTCTTCTGCAAATATACTGATATAATTTATTATACTGTCATAAATATATAATGAACCCCAAAAATAATTATTATACCAGAGAGAAGGTCACACAAAAAAAAATCAATAAAACCTATAACAAATAATAAATATCTAATCTAAAAACTCACAGCTAAGATATATACCGCAAGAGTTAGTTGAATAGTGGCATATGAGAGTCCAAATTACTAACACTTCACAGTCCCTCTAAATATTCAATCAATCCAAACTATGTTTTAGCTCTCAACAATATACACAGTATGCACCGATGGCATGAAATACAGAGTTCCAAAAATCAACACGAAAAACTAGGAGACTACACGGTATAATAGAAACAAAAATAAAGCGAATTTTTCTTCCTAAGCCCAACTTACCTAAAGATTAAAATTATATATTTAATTGAATTAAAATTACTAATCCACACAAATTACCAGAGAGATCAAGATGAAACAAAAAAAAAACGCAAGACAAAACAAATTTTACTCCAGATCACAAAACTCAACAAGAAAAGGTAAAAAAACAATTCCATAACAAATAATATCATTACCTGATCAAAGATCTTTACCGATTCCAGCATGATTATCAGATTGAAATGTATTAATGGTATAGATAAATAATCCTTAAATATAGCATTTATTACTCGATTTCAATGGAAGTGAAAGAGTAACTGGCATATTACCAGTTGAACTCTGACAGGAAAAACAAAGAGTCATAAAGTTCTACAATTTGATCCCGGGATACAAAGAAGGTTTATCCTAACAATTTAGGAACAACTAAACGAGTTAAGTATGAATCTTTCCATACATTGAACGTAATTATAACAGAAAAAAAGAGAGACTCAGAATAAGGAAATTATATTTAAATGACCTGGGTATATAGGCTCTTAAACTTTCTGGAATATATTAAATAAATAAATATAAGTATGAAGGTACAAAACGGATATATCCTATAATTTAGAGGATACTAAAATGTAAGTATAAATTTAACAAACCCATATATTACAGAGATGGTCAAGTGAAATTCGAATGATATCTGTAAGCGAGTAGACGGAGTATGTAAGTGTTTTACATCGTGTTGCGGATTGTACAATATAGTAACAGTAGATTAAAATTAAATAAAGAAAAATCCAAATAAATTTAAAAAAAAAGTATCATCTATGAAAAAATATTATAATTAAGATTAAACATCGAGCGAAATATAATGATAAATGAGTAAGATGAATATTTGTTATTTAAATAAAAACCTATAGAATTAGATTTTAATAAAAATACACAGAAGAGTAACAGAGTAAAGAACTAATATGTTTGATATTTATTTAAATATAAACTAACGTTCAAACACAGCCTCCATCTA
>JABUQX010119503.1:0-30000 GCA_015478945.1 Trachelipus rathkii | reverse complement strand
AAGAAAGGACGGAGGGAGATGGTGATTGATTGAATTATTGTGTATCAATGCGTTTATGGAGGGTATAGTTCCGAATGACTGCGGTAATAGTACCCTATATAAGGTAAGGGAGATAAGGAGAACAGAAATTATAGGGAATGGTGAGTGTTGTAGGAAGGATATATGCTGGTATTTTGTCGAAAGAGTGCCGAGGACTGAAGGACTGATTGAAGAACAAGGCGGTTAATATAGAGGGATGTGTGTTTCAAATCCATAGAGGAAACAAACATTTGAAAGGTATGAGCAAGGAAGGATAAATTGTTGCAACATATGTCTAATAGAACCAATAGTGAAGTTTCATGGTGTAAAGTTGGGTGGAGAGGGTTTTGAAATGGAATCAGTGAAGGTATGACAATAGTGAGGGTGGAATGAAGGAAGGATGGAATAATAGTGGAGGGGAATGGAGGCAGGATGGAAAGAATGGAGGTGGTGGAAATGGAAGAATGGAATGGTGGAGGGTGCCCTGATCTAATATACGCGGATGATTTGGTTTTGTGTGGCGAATCCGAAAAGAGCTCTGGAGTGACGGCAGAACCGCATGCAAAGCCTGCTGCCCTGTCTTATGCCAGTTATCATGGCCGTGAGTGAGGATAGTCCTCAGTGCGAAGTTATGTTGGTGAGCAGCTTGAATAAGTGTCTGAGTTTAAATATTTTAGGTATATGTTGATGAAATAGAACGGATGATGCAGAGCGCAGTAGGAAAGTTATGAATGGCAGGAAGGTGGCTGGTGCAATTAAATCGTTGGCAAAGGGACTAAAGTCTTGAGTGCATAAAGGTCTTACATGAGGGTATGTTGTTACCTTGTTACCTGTGCATAGTAGTGTGACTATGGTCCGGAATAAGAAGCGATAGATCTACCGTTCAATGTGTCCACGGACAATCCATAGGGGGTGTGAGAAGAATTGATAAAATGAGGAATGAAAAGTATTAGAGAGTTGTGTGGTGTGAAGAAAGGTAAATGAGAGAATAAAATGAAAATACATTGAGATGGTTCATGTGGAAAGGATGGAACATAGTCGGTTGGTTAAGCGGATGTATAGTGCGGAAAGTGTTGGGAACCGACCGGCTGGGAGACCGGGGAAAAAGTGGATTGAGCCACCAATCCCCATTCCACCCAATAGTCTACCTGAACAACAACCCCCCCTTCCCTTAAAACAAAACTCCAAAAATATTAGGACTCACTTACGACACATATGACTTTCTCCCCACAACGACCAAATTACTTCCTCAACCCAACAAAAACAACTAAACACCCTCCGAACTCTCCCAACACAACTCAGCGACAGAAACACACCCTTACCACAACCGAGCAAACTCCTTAGAATCCAATACTAACTCTTCCTACCGCATGGTTCCTAGCACTATCACAATCCAACTTAAATAAATTGCAAGTTACACAAAAAAACACTGCCCTTAGAATAATCACTGGATGTACTAAACAATCCCCATCCAGCATTTACATGACGACACACATCCTCCATCTCTACCCACTTGAACATGGTAGGGACACAATTTTTCAGAAAACAAATCCAACCCATCCATGCCACTAAATACTCTCCAACCCCACACTACTTAATGCAGACTAAAATCCCCCCTTCCTCACCAGCCAAACTTTATATTGACATCTACAACATTCCTCCCCCACCCCCCAAAGAGTCTTGGCTCACCAACATCCATACACAATTAACTAACACATATCTACAAAAGTCGCCCCAATAACAATCTACTAAACACACCATCCCCAAACATCTCCTCTACAGAAGAATCACTGTCAGAAGAAACCAAATTGACCTTGCCCGGAGCAGGTCAGGCCACCACCCAACTTATGCAAAATAAATTCAGATTCAAACTTGACAACGCTAATCCCCCATCTGCACTAGATGCCGTATATCCCCGGACACAATGGGAGCACTTCCTTCTGGAGTGCCCCGCCCTCGGTCGCCTCCCCTGCACCCACTTGCTGTAACTTCTCTTCTTGACCTGTAGAACCGCCCAAGAGCAGTGGGTCGGCTTTCTTGAGGCGGTGTGGCCCCTCCACAGGTGGGGGAAAAGTAGAATAGAGTATAGTATATAGTGCATATATATATATATATATATATATAAGCGTATATATATATATATATATATATATATATATATATATATATATATATATATATATATATATATATATATATATATATATATATATATATATATATATATATATATATATATATATTCTTCCCCAGATATCTCAACAGATTCGACTAGCATTATTTCCATTCAGTGTTCCTCAGTATCTGACGCCGAAGTTCAATTTCCGACAAGAGAAGTTGGCACACAATGCTTTACTAACAACGAAAGAACGCCAAGAAAGATTCGGCTTAAAAACTTGATCCATAAAAAATCTTGCCATAATAGGTATTTAAAGAAAAGAAATAAATTTCTAAATTTAAAATTAAAGGAGAAAAAACTTCACAAGAAAAATGTAACCAAAAAAGATGTAATTGAGTTCTGCGGCAAACATTTACCTCTTTTCCTGACAGAACTGCTCAACTCCCAACTTAATAAAAAACAGAAGTGGACTGAAACAATGAAGAACTTATGCTTACCTTTATACCTAAAAAAACCGAAAGCTTATAAACTAATTAGAAAAATGCTGAAATTACCGTCTGTTGACACCCTAGTTATTTCATAACATAAAGAACGCCGTTAAAAAATTGCAAGGAATGGATAGATGCGTGGTCTTACTTATGGATGAAATACACCTTAAGAAAAATTTATTGTTTAAAGTTCGGGGCGAGTATATAGCTGGGTTTGAAGATTTTGCGAACGGACGGAGGAATTGCTTGCCAGCATCTTCAGCACTATGTTTTATGATAAGAGGTATCAGTGGGAATTTTCGCCAGCTTATTGAATACGTTTTCAGTTCTGGGCCTGTTAAATTAAACATTTTGAAGCCTTTGCTACATGAATGCCGTTTTAAATTGGATGAAATTGGGTTAAAGTTGTGTGCATAACAACCGACAAAGCAAGCAATTTCTCCCTATTATTTAAAACATTAGGAGTAACAAGCTGCAAGCCTTACTTTCAATTTAAAGGAGAAAATAATGAAAAGAAAAAATCTTTGTGATTCCCGACGTTCCACATTTGGTAAAAAGTACAAGAAATGCATTTTATGCTAACTACATATCAACATATGAAGGCATTGTAGAATGGAAATACATACGTGTAGCTTATAATTTGAAAATAAATGGTAATTTTCCATACATACAAAGGTAACCAATGCTCATGTAAGATTAGCACCATTTGATGCTAAAATGAAAGTTAAACTTGCTTCTCAGATATTAAGTAGGTCTGTATCAAAGGCTTTGGAATTAATGAGGAAGGAAGTTAAAATTGATAAAAATAGTTTGGCGACGGAAAATTTTTGTTTAAAAATGAACACATTATTTGATATTTAAAATTCATCACCTTTGCAAAGGAAAAGGACACCTTTCCATCAAGAATTCAGAGTTGAAATGTAGCTTGGGAATATCTTGGGAATATCAAATTATGGATTCAAGGGTGGAAGATATAAAGAGGACAAAATATGGTTACTGCACGATTTAGGTTTGTACAAGGATGGATTCAGGCAATTAATGGTATTACTGAGTTATTAAAAGAATTGCAGAATTATAATTTCCGATATATATACACTCGCAGATTGTGTCAAGATCCGCTAGAAAATTGTTTTAGCGATATTAGAGGAGCAGGCGGTTGGAGCGATAATCCAACATGTGCTCAGTTTGAAGCTTTGTTTCAGAGAGCAGCAATTAATTCTCTTGTCAGATTTGCTGAATCCAAAAACTGTGAAGCGGACGAGACACACAATTTTCTTTCTTCAGCTACGTTTAAGCAGGATGATCATGCCATGGGGAACGCGAGTGTTTTAAGTTTTGATCATTCTTACAATGTTACTTTCCCTTTGACAAACAAAGATAATTTTGAGGAAGTTAATGGCATGAGGTATGTTTGTGGACTTCTCGCAAAAAAAAATTTACATTTTCATAAAGAAAAAGTGTGTTCAGTGTGTGACCTAACTTCTTTCAATGAAGAAATTAGAGAAAATATGTTTTTGCAAATCAAACAGTATGAGCATATACCGGCTGGTCAGGGTTTAACTTTTTGTTCAAATAATTTTTTTTCATTTTTTAAAGCTTGTGAAGCAATATTTTGTAAAGAATTTAATGTTGTATGCATGAACAATAATATAACTACTTACTTAGCAAATAAGTTAAAAGAGCTCAATTATAAATTTTGTTCACCTAGAGTAGAAAATTTTGCATTACGGAAATTTGTAAACATTAGAATATATTATAGCTTGAAGTTTTATAATGATATTCATTTTTCAAAAGTTTTTGATAAAACAAAGAAACTAATTTTTTTGAATTAATAGAAATAAACATTTATTATATATATATATATATATATATATATAATATTGTATGAATCGTCTGGGAACATGGAATGTTTGAGAAATAAATGATGAGAAGAGAGGTGATGGATGTATTTTTATAGGGTAAATATGATTTACCAGTTGTAACTTAAACAAAGATGAAAGGTAGCGTTGAAGACGAGTGGTATGGGGTGAAGGGGAGTAATACATTCTTCGAGCACAGTAGTATTCATATGTATGCACGTATATATATACATACACATAAATAGGATATTTACGCATATGTAAACATGAACGTAAATATCTTATTTACGTGCATGTTACGCACTTTACCAAGCATCTACTGTGAAACAAAGGGAGGATAAAGAAAGAGTAATTATAGTTTTTTTGTGACTATATATTGTAAAAAGTGTAAAATTTATTGTATATAATGTAATACATTGTATGCATAGTCAAGATCATAAATACTTTACCTAGCATTTGCTAGATAAATACTATGTCTATGCATACAATTTATTAAATTGAATTTTTCTTTAAGAAAGTTATTAAATATTAGAAAATATTGTATACAACATGAAGTGTCGGTCACAACCTCACACCCTCCTCCTACAAATACTTTTACTGCTTATAACAAGTTACCAAAACTGAAATTGCCGCCGTTTGATGAGAAAGTAAACAATATTGAAGATTATTTGAGAAATAAGCTGAAGCTAATGAGATCCAAAGAACGATATGCTCATCTGTTAGGATCATTGTTGACTGGGAAAGCAGTCAATGTTTATAACAAGTTGTCTCTGGAGGATTCCTCCATTTAATTTAAATGTATTTACTTACTAAAAAATCCATTGTGCCTATTTTTATTTTATTTTTTAAATCAGTTTAGCATTCACTTTAAACTTTTATTCCCTGCATAATTTTTGAATATGACTTTCCGATGATAACTGAACCTTTTGGTGGGAGGTAAATTAACACCTCTAATTTCACTATGAAAATGAAAACCAGCTAATTCAATTTTTTTCAGTATTCTGAACGATCTGGAGCAACTAATTAAAGAACCAACACACATTCCGGATCGTCCCAACCAATTCTTCAACACACTTGACCTATGTTTCACCACCAGTCCATCTCTTTATAAAATACACCACCTTCGCTTCTATTGGCAAATCTGACCACAATCATATTCTTAATCTTTACTACTTTCTCCAACAGCTCCATCCTGCCCCTCGCGTTTTTTCGGGCACTTTGATCGGGCCGATTGGGGGCTTTGCGCTGTTTCTACGCTAACTATAATTGAATGACTGCTTTGCCTCTGGTGACGCTTCGGCTTCTGCCGACAAGGTGGGAGCTGTAATCGTTGATGGGATGAGCAGGTTCATTCCTTCTTCGACTAAATCTTTCTCTCCTCATAATCCATGGTTCGATCGTACTTGCTCTCTGGTCATTCAGGCCTTACCACTCCGAAGGGTAAGGCATCAGCCCAAAGGGCTGAGGCCTTGATTGCCGCTTACGACCCCTTCGGGGTGGTGACGGGAGAACTTTGTTACGTTAGCATTTATGCGTTGATTAGTGCATTAATTAGGTTAGGTTATGCTAAATTTTTGCCGTTTGTTAAATATTACAATGTTAATGCTAAATTAATATCAATGCTCTGTGCTAACTTCTTACTCCTTCCTCCTTCTGCTCTGCCCTGCACTCTGTGCTTTCTTTCTTCTAACCTCAGGTCTGACTCATGTGCTCCGTCATATGAGACTTCTTCTTACTCCTTCCTCCTTCTACTCTGCCCTGCACTCTGTGCTATTCTTTTCAAGGGTGAAACCCTCAGTGGGAGTCCCAACTGATTTTGACTCTAAATATAAAATGAGGCCTCAACACCTTTGACTGGTGGGGATAGACACCTCATTACTCTAGTGATTTAAATGCAATGATGGATAGATGTAAAAGCACAAAAACGTAAAAAAAAAATGCTTATCAAACGTAAGGAATTTCCTTTAATTCTGTATGGTTGCTATTTTATACAGAATTTATTCTATATTACACAGAATTAGATATTTCTTACGTTAGGCGAGCCTTTTTTTACGATTTTGCGCCAAGGTTGACGAAAACGAACTTAGCATTTTCCTAAATTTCGTTAGCAAAGTGCAAAATCGAAAACGCCTCTAATATGTGGAATGAGTCAGGAATTCCAGTATAGCCCGCGTTCAACCGCTCCTGCTCTTGCTCCGGTTACGCTCCTGACTTTGGTTCAGTGGCTCAGGCACAGGGCACAACTCCTTACTAGGAACGTAAATATATATATATATATATATATATATATATATATGTATATGTTATTATGTTATATATATATGTTATATATATATATATATATATATATATAAAAACGCTCCTCAAATAGACAAGTGTGTGTGTGAGCGAGTCACGTAACGGGGGTGCCCGCCTGCATGCCCGAATTCCTGAGCCATAGTCACAACTCATTTTGAGCAGCGGGGTGTGCACTGGCTTGACCTCAATTCTCTGCTCATCAATATGGTATGTGCGTGTGAACGAGTGGCGTAACGGGGCTCGGCCCCGTACGCTCCGATAATATATATTATCGTATTATGGTATTGGCGGTGGGTATAGACAAGTTAGATTTAAGTTATGATGGTTAGTTAAAACAATAGCCAGTTATTATGTCGCGAGCCCAAAGTAATGTAGATTATTATATTTGAAAGTCATGCTTGGATGACTCTTTAAACCTTTATTGACGGCTTACAATTTAATTATTTTATATTTATTTAAAATTGCATATTAAAAGCATCATTTAAATAAATATAAAATAATTAAATTATAAGCCGTCAATAAAGGTTTAAAAGTATAATAAAACTCGAGTCAGTCAAACGACTATTGACTCAAATATAATAATCTACATTACTTTAGATGCGTGTTTATGCTCTTGTAAATTCATTTTAATAACTTAAATCCATTTTAATAACTTAAATCTAACCTATTCTATCTTAAAATTACCCCAATACCAATTTCCCATCACCAATCTTGTTACAAATCAGCAAGGTTAGCTTGCATAAACTGTCTTTGTTTCAAAGCAGCTTGTCGTTGAGGTCTTTGGCCATTAGTTTTATTGGATTTGTTTTCATTATTTACACCAGAAGGGCCAGGCTCATTACCATTATCATTCTCATTATTTGATGTTGCAGCATTTGTTACATTTGGCAAACCCCCCAAATTGAGCTCAAGAGGGTATAGGTTGCATATAGCATGCAGCCCCACCTCTCCAGTACCAGTTTTTAATTTAACTGTGCGGATGTTATTGTCATAACCCACTATTACTTCTAACACTCTTCCTAACTTCCAAAATGGGCGTGATTTGTTTGAATCTTTAATTAGAACTACATCACCAACTTTGATTTTATCTACCCATCTCCCTGAAACAATTGTCTTGATTGTTCCCTTAGGCTCAATAGATATTCTTCATGCCATTGTCTCCTAAAGTCCTCATACAGTTCATTTTGTTTAATGAGGGTTTGATCCAGTTTCTCTTTACTAGGAGATTCACCCATTACATATTCAAATGAATCATAATTACTTTTAAATATTAAGTTAGTATTATACATTACTTTAAGAAAACAATTTGGTGTTATTGCCTCCAAATCAGATAAGCTAGATCTATATGTGAGTGGCCGAGAATTAATAGAATTTTCAATATCAGAAAGAGTTGTCAAAAGTTCAAAATAAGTTACTTTGGTTTTACCAACTGCTTTATATAAACACTGCTTCATCACTTTTATCATACGTTCCCAATGGCTGCCTTGCCATGGTGAAAAAAGATTTATTTTAACATGTTTTATTTGATTTTTAGAAAATTCTTCCTTAAACTCATCAGAATTAAAAGATTCAGAAATTATTTTACCTCCCTTTGCAAAATACAAAGCGTTGTCACTATAGACATAAGATGGTATACAAAATGTATTGCAAAAACGCTTAAATGCTAATAAAAAGTCTACTGTATTCATTGATGGCACTAACTCAAAATGTACTGCTCTTATGTTGAGACATGTAAAAACAAGAACATACATCTTTTCTAATTGAGAAGTATTATTACTTTTAACAAACACATGAGATGTAAAATCTATGCCTGTATGTTGGTAGGGCTTAATTAAATTCATGTGTGTTCTGGGCATGTCTGTAAAGCGTGGATACCGATAAGCTAGTGCATTATATTTTTTACATGTTATGCAATCTAGAAGAATGGATTTTACTGCTGCACGACCTTTTGGTATCCATATACCTTGGCCTCTAATGTAATTGAGTGTTGTCCCAATGCCCAGATGTTTTACTTGCTCATGAGCATATCTTATATACAAAGATGTGAAAGCATGATTTTTTCCCATTAACAGAGGATTAGCTTTTTCAAAATTTATACTTAAAGATTTATTTATTCTACCCTTACTTCTCAAAAACCCTTCATCATCTATAAACAGATTTAAATTCATTACTAAAAGAGGAATATCAACATCTTTTAAGGGAGTTACTTTTACTTTTTGTTTGAATTCTTTGAGAAAGTTAATTTCAACAGGAAAAGAATTTACTTGATTTACTTTAATCCAATATTTTATAGCTTCTTGATCAGGATCGACCTCACTTTTGATTTTACAGAGCCATTTAAAAAGCCATGATGTTATTCTCAAAACCTTGCGGTAACAAGAGTATCCACTTAAATCTAAAATACTTAAATTATTGTTATCTACAATATTTACATTAATCATGAGTTTTGGTAAAGACTCATGAGGAACACTTAACATGGGAAATTTTGGCCAGCTATCAAGATCATTAGATAGCCATACTGGACCATGATACCATAATGGAAGTACTTCTATATATTTCTTAAATGATAACCCTCTGGTTAAAAAATCCCCTGGGTTTTCACTAGTGTGTACATATTTATAATGTACATTTATTTTATATTTCTTAATGGTGGTATTAATAAGACCATCCAATTCATTTATTCTATTTTTAAGAAATTTACTTTTTACTTTTGTTTTGTCTTGTGAGCAACCAACTCAATACTACTTGGGAGTCTACTGCTATATTTACAAATTCAAAATATATTTTATTATATGCTTCAAGAATGTTTGGCAAGCACTTTAAAGCCAGAATTACACCCATAAGCTCCAAAGATGGTATACTTAATTCTCTTGGCCTATTTGCAGGAGCAACTTTAGCTTTTGAAAATATATAAGAGCTTTTATTATCTTCACTCACTCCAAAACAAACAAATCCATATACACTGTCGGAACTATCACAAAACAAATGAAGTCCATATTTAGTCCCCTTCCAAAAGAGCCATTCTTGGAAAAGCTATTGTATGAAGTTGTTTACAATCATTACGGATCTTATACCATTCCTTTAAAATACTATCAGGCACTTGTTCATCCCAATTTATCTTCTGTTGCCATACTTGCCTCATTAGCAACTTACCCCTTACTGTAATAGGAAGAGTAAAGTTAATGGGATCAAAGAGTTTAGAAATTTCAGATAATAATTGTCTTTTAGTAGAAATGCTCTCAAGATATTCAACTTCATTTATTGTCATACAATCTGTCTCTACATTAAAGCTATACCCCAAGACCTTTTCACAACAACTAGAGTGCTCCACAAAACAATTATCTTGTTTAAACTTATCACGTAGAACACCCGAATTACTGTTCCAGGACCTCAGGATAAACCCACCTTCAGCCATCCTTTCTTTACACCGATGATACAACTTTACTATCTCACTCTCATTCTGCATAGTTGTGAATATAAGATTATCAACATAAAAACCAGAAGAAAGTATTTCTGTACATTGATCTTTAGGATACTTTGAAGCATGATACTTCATTATATAGTGCAAAATAAAAGGAGACGATGTAAATCCAAATATCAATGTAAGATACCTGTATGCTACCAACTCATTGTTTTCAAACCATAGGAAAGTAAATCTATTTTTGTCTACTTCCTCCTTTAATCTTATCATCAAAAAAGCCTGCTTGATGTCACTTATTATTACTGTACTATTTGTTCTAAACACCAATAGAAGTTTCAATAGAGAACTCATTAAATCATACCCGCTGTATGCAGCCTCATTCAGGGATGGAAAAGACTTGTTACTTTTTAGCGAACAATTAAATACAGGTCTTATTTTTGTAGTAACCTGCTCAGTTTGTCTAATTATTGGACGGTGTGGAATAAATTTATATTTACAAACATCATTTTGATCAGAAAAATCTATGTTAACTTTTTCAATAATATTATCTTTAATTTGATTTTCAAAAACATTATTATAATCATTAAGTAAATTATTATGAGTTAACTTATTAAAAACTTTATGAGCTAAGTTTACTGAAATATTAAAATTAGTTGGAACCAAGTCTATCTTATCATCATACCAAGGCAATTTAACATAATAATGATTGTCTTTAAATATTATATTTTGGTTAAACAACTGAACTTGGCATTGGTCTACAGTGCTCAAAATTTCTTCATCAGATTTTATTCCCAGAGATTCAAGACAAAATAAATTCTCTAATCCATTATCTATATCTGAGTTCAAAATTTTCTAAAGGATTAAAATAACTTTTGCAAGGCTCTAATACAAAATATACTTGCGTATTTAATCTATTATTATTTATAGGATTTATAGGAACAATGTCATTACTCATTGTTTCCGAAGCAGATTCAACATAAGTGACAAAATTAGCTACTTTCAATTTTCTTCTTACTTCTACTAAATTTAAAACCTGATTTCTACTCAGAAAATTGTAAATATTGCCAATAGGTATTAATTTGTTATAACCAACATTAATACATTTACCACTCATAAAAGGAACAGTTTCAAATGAAGGAAATGAGTCAATTAAATCTATACCTATCAATACATCGATACCAACATGACTATCGATATGTTTACTTTCATAATTACTATCTGCTAATTTTAAACCAGCTCTATGCATATTATTTACAACATCAGAAATGCCTTCTATTCTATAATTAATATTTAAAAAATCATCAATGAGAAAGGGGATAAAAAATATCTTTTTAAACAATCTTACTCCAATTAAAGTCTGGTGAAACTGTTTTACTTTAGAGCCTATAAATGTTTTTACATCATATTCAACTACAGGAAGCTCTTTTATATTTGTTATTAATCTCTCAGCTGCCTCCCTAGAAATGTACGACCTACACGAGGCAGTATCAATAAGACACCTAAAAGTTTTTTCATTGCCATCATGAACCATGTTTAATGTAACAGTGGGAGGAATATATGCATTTTCTATGCTCTGTTGAAAAGTAATACAATGATTACTTACCTTTGGAACCTCATCATTCCCTTTACTATTATCACACAAAGGATATATGTGAGATCTACTTCCACATTTACAAGCGAATCGCATTTTGTTTTCATTACCAAAACATTTACTTTGATGATGGTTACCCGCACATTGCTCACAAATACCAAGTTCCTTAATACGACTTATTTTCTTATCAAAGGTATCATACACAGGGCAAAGACCTATTGAGTGGGGTCCTGTACACAGTTTACACCTCTTATTAATCTCTTTACCTTTTTCTGATGTTACATTTTTAGTCTGGAAATTTTGTAATGAAGGTGTTTCTACAGATTTATTAACTGATACTACTTTATGATTTTCCCTTTGAGGTGTACTTTTACTTTTGAATTTATTTACTACAACCTTTTCAGTTGATGAACTAGTACTAATCAAAGTTTTTATAATGTCCTGATAATTGTCGAGGACATCATTAATATCAGGGTAATTATTATTAACTTTCCTCACTAAATCTTTCAAAAATACTTTAGGAAGTTTTTTAACTACAATATGCGACAATAGCTTACAACCAGAACTCTTTCTTATAGTAAAGTCCAAATCATTATTCTTTAATTCAAATATAATGGCTCTGATCTTATTTAAAGCCTTTTTTAATGAAATAAAATTTTTATCATATTTATTTTCTATAATTATTTCCATTATAGAACTAAACAGGTCATCAACAACTGCATCTATATCCATATATTCCTTTTTAAGCAATTCTATGGCTATTTGAAAATTCTCAGGCACTATTGTTAAATGAGAAACAATACTTAGAGGGTATTCTCTAAGAAAGCTGATAAGATACATGAGCTTAACAGAATCACTAAGCTTAGCATTATTTCCAACAAGATTCATAAATTGATTGTAAAAAGCATTAAAGCTTACCTTCTCTACATTACCATCAAAATTAACACAAGTCATTACTGGTAATTTCATATTTGTTTTATTATAATCTGAGTTATTCAAAGCCTCCAAAAAGCTATCCATTGCTTTAGGCTTCTCTTCTTTCTTTAATTGTTCTTCATTAGTTAATTTATCTACAAACTCATTAAACTCATTCAATTTATATTCAAGTTCAAAAAAATATACAGTCTGATTTTCTACCTCAGAGTTAAAATCACTTTCCTCTTCAGAGTTATTTAAAATATCCAGCATTTCTTCATCTACTTTTCTTATTCTGCGCATAATGTCAGATATTTCTTTTAATTGAACTTTGCAAAAAGTAAGACTAAGTGACTCATTAATTTTTAATTCACTTAATTTATTTATTATGATTGTTACTTTAGCCTTAAAGCTAGCACGAAGTTTTTTAAGTTTATTAAAATTTTCCATTTTTGACAAAAATATGTTAATGTAAAATTTTTTCTTACAAAAACCTTTATTAATATTTATAATATACTAATTATTAATTACAAAAGCCCTACTATAAGCGTAGGCTTCTGAAAACTGTTTACAAAATTTTATTGAAAAGTAGCTCTAAGGTGTCCTAAGTTAACATAGTACCTAGAGCCTATTATATATTTTATTCATAAAAGAGCATAAACACGCATTTATTATTAATAATACTATCATATTTTACTAATTATTTACAAAATTAAAGCCAATCTGTACCACAACAATTATAGTTTTAACTAAAAAATTATTAACGTTATGTCTAAACGCCATCATGAAGATGTAAACAAAAATTGACAATCGATTATAATCGATTGTCAATTAATCGATTTTTCAATTAATCGATTTTCAATTAATCGATTTTTATTAGATGAGATCAATCGATATTTTAATTACTGAAATTACTGAAAACTATCTCAAACATCGAGAAACCCTAATGCCTTTTCGATAATTTTACGGCGCATATGCTTTCACGCATGTCTATTGTGTTTAAATTTATAAGTTAAAGTTTAAAATTTTACCACTTTTCACAAATATCAAAAATATCACTATTCGCCACTAAGCAACTGTTTTTAACTGAAATATTAATCTATTTCTAATGATTAAACTATTTCAAATGTTTCAAAAATGTTCGTTTCATTTTTGAATGCTAGTGGGTTTATTGGTACAACAATTGCTCTATGATGAAAAAAATGATTAACTTATTTACCTTAATTTTCCTTGATGTTCTGGAGAATTTGAAGATTTCATTAAAGTTTTCTGTAGGAGGCCTCCTAAAATAGCTAATATTTTATTTATTATCATACGAAGGCACCATTAATTGTTCATAATTTACTTAAACTTTACTGATGCGCAAACAGGAAACTCGATGTTTTGAAATAGTTTATTTCAATATTAAGGATGGTTTATCCTTTATTTAACTTTTAATTATTTACAATATTGTTATTTTATTAATGGACATCTTTTCCAATTTATAATGTTAATGGTCAAGACTGGCTTAATATTTACTTATTTATAATAAACTTCACTTTTATTGTTAGAAGCTAATTATTTAAGAGTTAAGAAGACCGTTGTTACTGAGTCGATACTTATTGACGTACTGCGACTTACTGGTCTAAGATATACTGTTATACTGAGTACTTAATATTCTGAGTCACTACTCAACTCACTCTTTACATACTGTGTTCCGAGTGATCAGTCACGTGACTCATTATTATTATTATATTTGAGTCAATAGTCGTTTGACTGACTCGAGTTTTATTATACTTTTAAACCTTTATTGACGGTTTATTTTTTAATTATTTTATATTTATTTAAATGATGCTTTTAATATGCAATTTTAATGTCAATTTAAAGAAAATTATGACAATATATATATATATATATATATATATATATAAAAATATAATATATATATATATATATATATATATATATATATATATATATATATATATATATATATATATATATATAAGTGAGTGTGGTGTGAGCATTTGGCATTGCTTAATCGATTAATCGATACTAAAGTATCGATTAATCGGTGTGTGTGTGTAAAGCTGCCGAATATAGCAGGCAGGAGTATATATATATATATATACAGTGATAGAGATATATATATATATATATATATATATATATATATATATATTACGTAATCGGTAATAAAATGGCACTTAATATAATTCGTGTTGATATCTCACCTGCGCTTACGCGCGCCCGGTCACGACCTGCTATCACTCTGGCGCGGCAGGCGCAGCGCGGCAGGCGCGCGGCGCGCGCGCGCGCAGGCGCGGCGCGGCAGCGCGGCGCGCAGGCGCGCGAGCGCGGCGGCGCCACCGGCGCGGCGGCCGCGTTATTGGCAGAGTAGTTGTATATTTATATATGTATGTTTATTACATATATATATATATATATATATATATATATATATATATGTATATATATATATATATATATACATATGCCAGGGCGGAAGTATTTCTAACAGTATTCCGTCCCGTACGTCTGATATTATATATATATATATAAATATATATATGTTATATATATATATATATATATATATATATATATATATATATATATATATATATATATATATATATATATATATATATATATATATATATATATATATATATTTATATATATAATGTAATAAAAATATATATAAAAGTGCCTGAGGGGTGTGGCAGCGTCTCGCGTAACGGCCCTCCGCGCTCCTTTTGGTCAAAAATGACTAACGTCTACTCCTCGATTTTTTGCTCTCCCGCTAACATCGATCTTTCACTACGATTCTTTGTTGCACAAAAACCAACCAGAACACATATAGAAAGACGATTTAAAAATCCGTTTTTAGCAAGACCTGAGAACGAAAGACACCATCATAAATGATATATCGATCATTTTAAAACCCCTAGAACAAAAAAACTTTTGGGGGAAATACCCCAAAAACAGGGAGGTTAGAAGAGGGTCTTCCGATCTACCAATCTTACCAACCTCAACAACTCCTTACTTTGACGTATCAAACGTCAAAAATCAAATGCTGCATGCTGTTTGCAACATCCGGTTGCAACTTCTTTGCGGTTTGCAACATTTCTGCTGCAGGTGTTCCACCCTATACTACTTCTCAGATATATGTTCAATAGAAAGAGAATAGTAACATTTGCTCAATAAACTTTGAGAATTTTCAACCCACCACAACCACTATCAGAAGTGGTCATATTGTCACAAGGCAAACAAGCAAAACTAATTAAACATAAAAAATTATGTCAATTTTGTGGGAAAAGTTATTAACATTTCAATTCATCTACGAACTCATGGTTTTGGCAAAAGGGATATCAAACAGATTGCGTACGAAAGTAGAATACGCAAAGTAATGCCAAGTCCGTATGCCAGAAAATTGCCATTTAGTAACTTGTGACTACAATTTCCCACTTGACAAACTTGATAAGCATCTACACTTCACAAGTTTAAAAAGTGATAACACTGTTCAACAATGATTTTGAACCAAAACGGAATAGGTGTCTTCTATGTAGGTATAGTTGTCCTGAATGTGATGATGTAGTCGAAAATGACGTATCACATCACGTCACAATTGTCTGTTATGAGTCATTACTGAGTCATGCTTGAACACGAAAATCGTGAAAATATATAATGTTCTCGATGACTTGCAGTTACAGAGTTGTTTTTCAGTGTAAAGGTTGTGTCTGTGTGTTGTTAGCTCCTTTTAATATATATATATATAAATAAATAAATATATATATATATATATATATATATATATATATATATATATATATATATATATATATATATATATATATATATTTACAGCGCATTAATGTTTATTTAGTTTGTCTGGATATATATTTTAAAAGTATGAGTACCATTTGTATAAATTCTCCGAATGTCTTTTGCTACGTATGTGGAGAATATACTACAAAAAGTCAACGGAAACCAATCACTCAATTGTTTAAAACGGCTTATAAACATTATTTTAAGTGTGCGTTGGGTGACCAGGATAAGCCATGGGCCCCACACACACATAACATGCATTAGATGTTATGTTAAATTAACCCAGTGGTTAAAAGGTGAAAAGCGCATTTGCCCTTTGGAGTGCCGATGTATTGGATGGAGCAAAGGAATCATATACAGGATTGCTACTTTTGCTTAACAAAGCTTCAATTCAAAAACTAAAGCAAACATTGCCTATCCGACAATTAACTCTGCCAGGAGACCATCCATAATGATCAGAACCTACCGATTCCTATAGCACCAGCTTCTTGGAAAGAGGTTCCTGCTTCTTGGAAAGAGGTTCCTGACTCAGATGAAGATTTGTTTGACTCTAATGCTGGAGCATCGGGTGCTGCAGATATGCCATATACCCCAGACGAATCAAATGCAACACCACACATGATTACGCAACCGGAACTAAATGATTTAGTACGAGACCTGTATTTGTCTAAACAGCAAGCTGAAATCTTACGTTCACGCCTGCAAGAGTGGAATTTGTTAGATCAAAAGGTTAATATTAGTATATATAGAAATAGAAACAGGAATTTAGAGAAATATTTTACAAAGAGTAACTTAATATGTTCATGTTCCGATGTTAATGGACTTATGCGTGAGCTTGGTATTCCGTATTTAGATGGTGAATGGCACTTATTCATAGACGCTTCAAAAACTAGCCTAAAAGCCGTCTTATTGCATAACTCAAACAAGTTTCCCTCAATTCGGTTGCGCATGCTGTTGGAATGAAGGAAACCTATGAAAGTATGTCCGAAATATTGAAGGCTATTAAATATTATGACCACACATGGCTTATCTGTTGTGATCTGAAAGTTGTTGGACTCCTCCTTGGTCTACAGGGAGGATTCACCAAACACTGTTGTTTTTTGTGTTCATGGGACAGCTGATACTAAGTAACATTACTACTGAAAACATGGAGAGAAAGATACATTTACCCCAGGCAAAGAGAATGTTGTGGCATAAGCCCTTGTAGATCCCCAAGCGAGTTATTCCTCTACCCCCTACATTAAATGATAAACTCTATCGATGTGAAGAAATTTGAAGGCCTGGATATGAAGGAGATGATTTAAATATTTGCTGCACGTTTTTCGTGGCTTAAGTAACGCTGTAAATTAAAAAGAGGGAGTGTCGTAATTCCTAGATTCGATAATCATAACGTGACCTGTTTCACAAGAATAACCATGATGAACTATCTGTATGGAATTCCTTCAAAGACGTTACAAGCTTCCTTGAAACAAAGGAGTTGAAAATAGCGATCGTATAGTAGAGAGGTTGCAATTACAAGAGCTTAGGCTGCAGAATGTCACTAAAATACATTTTTTACATTCTCATCTGACATTCTTTCCACCAAATCTCGGGGCAGTAAGCGATGAACTAGGTGAAAGATTCCAAGATATATAGCAAATGGAGAAACGTTATCAGGGCAGATGGGATGAAGCAATGATGAGTGATTACTGCTGGTTTCTGAAAAGAGAAGATACTTCAGAACATAAAAGAAAAAGTTATTGAAAGTTCAATGTGGCACAAATTCAGGAAAATTAAGGTAAATATATATCATTTTTATGTGGTAATGCATTATACATACATGTTTTATTACTCGTGACATCATAACTCTGTAAATTTGACTATAAAATTAAATAATTTTATAGTCAAGTTTAATAATAAATCTTTGTTACAACATCATATTTGGAGGTATTATACCTTAAATTCTTACTTGTAACTCAAAATCCAAGTACGTGATACAAAAATTTTAAAATCATTTTCTTGAACTTTGCATGAAAATACGTATAGTTTCACCTAATGTTATTTCAGTTACGAAAAATTTCCTAAAATTTGTTGACCAGTGTAATTAGATAAAAAATACATAAGAACTAAATCTGAACCGGTTATTTCTGGCACTTCTGGAAGTAGACCTTCTTTTTCTTCATTTTCTGTATGCGTTGCCAAAGAGTTTGAAATTTATAGGCTAGGTTTACGGAGTAAGCAGATGCCCCTCGTACATTAAAAACTGCAAACAATATTTTCGGAAATGATTTTTGGGATATATTGAAGGAATTTAAAAATAAAAATTTTTTATTCTTCCTAAAAAAAATGGATTGACATTGACAGGACTAGTCGCGAAGAGACGAGCACTGCGTTTTATTTATCTACATTGAGCAAATTTTTTAATACTTACAAGATAGGTCGGCACTAGAATTGCATACTCACTATGAAAGATGTCTGAAAAAAATCCTACTGTGGAGAAGCTGCATAAAATGCAATAATGATTATATTGGTAAAGAGAAAGAGGAAATTAAAGGAGAAAATATTTTGAAGAAAGTACAATATATAAAGAAACCTTATGTATAATTAAAGAAATGAAAAATGGGACTAGGAATTCTGTTATTTCTAGAACATGCAAATATTAGGAATTTGCTTTTTATGATTGCCTTATTAAGAAACTCAAGCAGGTTATGTGTACTAGCAAACATGACCACAGAGGAACTAACGAATGCCGTAAGTGTGCTGCAAGATGAAAAAAATTTATTACGTTATTCAAGTTCTTAACCACAAGACCAATAGAGAGCACGGCCCTGCTACTGTATCCCTTGTTCAAGAGATTTATGGATATTTCGTTACATATATAAACAAGATTAGACCACATCTTCTAATAGATGGTTCCTCAAAAAAATTATTCCTTACTTGGACTGGTAAAGAAAGCAGATCGGACGAAATAAACAAGGGTTTGCAAAGTATATGGTTTGCTGTTGGTTTGAAATCTAAAATTGGGTCAACATTAATTCCCAAGACAATCACAACAAAAATTTATAGACTCAGAAAAACAAGATCAAAAGTTAAAGCTAGCAAGGCAATTATGCCATAGAAAACCTACGGCACAGCGATCATATTTATTAAAAACGAAGCCTAAAGAAAGTGTTGTCACAAGTAATTTGATATACAAAGATTTAAAAGGCTCGAATTGTGACAATCTTCAGTCGATCGAATTTGCTGTGCAAGATCCTGCAGTTATGTCACTGCCATTCCTCAACGACTAAATGGATATGTCACTGACACTTCTCAACAAACAAATGAATATGTCACACACTCAACAACTAAGTGGACACGATTGCGGCGTTTGTGTTATCAACAATGCAGAAAGTGCTCAAAAAGAAAAATAAAAATAAAAAGATTTGTCAACTATGATAATCTACAAACCGCCGGGAACTAATGGAAAGGAAATAGATCTATATTAATTACAAGAACCCGTGAGAAGCAATAGATTCTTAACAAATTGGTTAGCCTGTCCGAAAATCTCTACTCTCCTCCCGACTCTCTACATAATCATTCTCCACGATGGACCTACAAGCTATGTTATAAATAGTCAAGGATCTTTGCCTTAAGAACAAAGAAGCTGCAGAGTTCCATCAAAGAAAGAGAACGTGCTTTCGCCGAAGAAGCCGAACGCAAAGTTGTCCTTAGAAGAGAAGAAATTCAAGCTAAGAAAGAATAGATTCAAGCTAAGAAAGACGAAGACGAACGACGTGATTAAAATTATGTGCATTGGGAGAAATCAATTAGTCAGTGAGGAAACTTTATTTACATCCTTATTGAATAGGCCTAATCAAATTTAATTGTTTTATAACATCAAATTTTCACGATTTATTTTTATTTTATCAATAACATGCTGAAGTCTTCTGGAATATTCCTCCATAAGAAGTTATTAAAATTAAGTGCATTATGAGAAATCAATTAGTCAGTGAGGGGAAAAAAATAGCGATCCTAGAAAAGTTTCCAAAAGTATTTCTTTTATGCATTTGAAAAATATTCATCTAGAAGTTGATGTTCTTCATTTAAATACTATATATCTAATGATAAATAAAAACCGTGTTTTTATCTTTTGCTGTAGAAATTTAATCTATATTTAAGTTACTCAAGTTTAACAAAAGTAATAAAAACGTTGCCTTAATTTTTATTTGATCCTCTAATATCGAATTTAAATAAATTTGATTTGTGACATTTTGTATATATATATATATATATATCTATTATATATTTAGTAAATATAATATATATATATATACTATATATATATATAATATATATATATATATATATATAAAATGATGTCATTCATCCACATGCTCATGCGTCATCCCTAATTTGTGACTTAGCGAAATTCGCTTCGTGCTTTCTTTCAATTAAAAAGAAAGCCACGCCATTTAATTCTAATATTGCCAATCTTTATCGAAAAAAGAAACATCAACTTGTAAAACAACCTTATTTCCCATCTCCGCCCGCGTTGATTTTAGCGTTCTTCTTGGCGATTAAAAGAAACTTCTGAAGATGTCACATTCCATAAATCTAACGAAACCACCCGAGTACACCCCCACCATCCCCACCCAAAAAAAGTTACAATCCATAAAAATTTGTAATGAGACCTTTCAAAAAATTCTTGCCAAAATTTTTTTTAACTAGAAAAAGAGAGAAAATCCATTACAAAGGCATGGCACACTGACCATCTTCAAGGAAAGCGCGGAGCCCCCCGCACCCCCATCTCTCTTGTGAACATATTCATTTTACTTGATGAATCAAAAATAGAAGTTTTGTTTTTTATAAAAAGCATGTTGCAGTAAAATTAGTTTTAGAAGCTGTACTACACACTAAACTTAAACACCATAACTTTTTCCAGGCTCGTTTCTTTTCAGCTCATTTTAAACTTCATGTAGTTTCATGAATATCTGAAGGATTTTTTTTTACTAATCTCTATAAACATGTGATATAAATGAAATGTGACGCGTTTGTACAAATTTTTGGGGTGGGGGGAGGAGACTCCAGTGATTTTCATTACGATCTTCCTTATTTACAACATTTCTGACATTTTCACCAAGTTTCAATGAAATTGATGAAAGGCGATAGGGTCAATATGGACCATCTCGTAATTGCTCAAATTTTAATTTAATTTTAACGTACCTTCTTTCTAATTTTTAAATAATTTTCAATATTTTGTAAATTTTCCATGGTTAATTAACACAATGTATTTGCAAAGATAAACGATATTAATAAACTAGTTTTCAAAATTTTTGTCTCAAAATATTTAATCTTTCCACTTTGAAAAAGTTCCAGTTATGAACCAATCCTCGCAAACTTGCGGTAAAATAGGACTAAAATCGAGTCAATGCAACTTGACAGGTTTAAAAATCTTAACTAAAAATAAATGAGTAGTTATTAAGGAAGCGTACTAAACTCATTTATTAAAAAAGTGGTTTTCGTCTATCCAAAATCACATCATATTGGACTATTAATAATTGAAACGACTTTATGAGGGGATAAATTATACCAAAACACAAATATTGAGCAAAAATCGAACCTTCACGTAACTAATTGACAAATTCACTGCCAAATATTCGTATTGAAAATTCTTAGCTTAAAGGTTCTTTCAACAGAAGGGTTGGAAGTGAACCAAATTATGTTTCTAATCTTAGTTAGCAATATAATATAAAATTTAATTTATATATCATATATATTATATATATATATATATATATATATATATATATATATAATATATATATATATATATATATATATAATATGAGTATATATAATATATAATATATATAGATATATTTTTTCATTATGCGGGTAAATGTTTTTTTTCCTTTTTTTTTTTCAGTAATTATTATATGATAACTAACAATAAATTTCACTGTGAATAAACAGGAATTATTTAATAAAAACGTACTTTGTTACGCATCGTAAACTTGGCAGCGCCCGGACAAGCACGTCTCGGGATATTTTCTTTAATAATAAAGTTTCAATTTGACTTTTTAGGCATTTTCACTTCAATTTTATGAAATGTGTTCAAATTCATTAACAACCTATATTTGTATATGAAGTGTGCAGACAGATATGTCGACAAGAATCCAAAATCTTTTACGCAAAGTATATCACATAAGTTAGTCGAAATTTACTGCTCGTCGATCCATATAGGTAGGTGTTAGGTGATCTGCCCTCTTAAATTCATGTTATGACTTTTATGTATAAAGCAAAATTCGTATATATGAAAAAAAAAAATTACGGAACGTATTTTGTCCACAAACCATTTGGTTACCTTGAATTCTTTCACGTAATTAGCACTAAAACCCGTTTTCTTTCTCATGCCAAATGAACGTTTTTGAATTATTTATTTGATTAAATTTTTTAATAGTCTTTAAATTTTCATTTTCACACTTCCATTGCTAGTATATACACCAGCAAATAATAATATACGAAATAAAAAAAAACAAAAAAAAACGCTTGATTTTATCTTAACCATGAAACTTTAATATATATATATAATATATATATATATAAATATATCAATAATTATTATATATATATATATAATATATATATATAATAACTATATATATATATATATATATATATTTAATATATGATATATAATATTCATAATCATGAAAAATTTGAAATTGACGAGAATTTTTTGGAAATACGAGAATTCTATGAAGCAACTATCATCCCTGGAATTTCCTTTATACCAATTTCGTTTGAAAGGTTGTGTTCGTTGCCAAAGCTCGCGCTTACATTTAATTAAATCAATTTTAATATATTTTCAGCCTTTCAAATTATTGATTTTATTTCCCGTCAATTTTTATACTCATAGAATATGTATATTTAAATTTTCTAGTTTAATTTAGATAAAAAAAAATAAAAAAATAACCGAGAAACTCCCATAAATCCGATTAAATGTTCTTGGGAATTGGAATTAATTTAGCATTAGAAAAGCAGAAGAGTCTCGATAAAAGTTTGCAATCGTTCGTCTGACGTTTAATTAATGATAATTTATTCGGTTGATAAAAAAATATTCAAGAGATTCGATAATAGCCAGTTGTTTGTTGCGAAGGGAGAAAATTTTATAAGTAATAGCATTAATGCCCACTTTGGCGATCACAAACAAAGAAGAAACGATGCACAGTATTGTAATTGGAGGCAAACTTCTATTAATATGTAATTTGTATATCTTATAACTTCTCTTCAAACAAAAGTAGTAAATAAAAAGTAGCGCAAAGCTTTCCATTTGCTCACGGAACGACAAACCTCGTCGAAATGGCGTCTGATTTCTGCCGTATACAAATAATTGTCGTTTAACTTTCAGCACATCGTACATCTGGCAACAAGTTTTGCATATATTTTCAAAAAATTCTACAAACTAAACTAAATCGGAGTTTCTTTTTAAAATTGAATTTCTTTTTTTTTTTAAACGAAAATATATTTTTTTAAATTTAATTATATATATAAAAAAATCACTTCGATAACAACAACCAAACAGTTCCAGTAATATTATAATATATATAATATATATATAGATATATAGTATATATATTATATATATAATATATATATATCTATATATATATATAATATATACTATATATATAATATATACTATATAGTATATATATATTATATATATGAAACTAAAGAAGTTACCCGCATATCTCGAAAACTAAGATAGATACAAGAAAACTGAAACATATAATGGAATCAGCGCATGAAATTTGTATGGAAAATGAAAAAAAAATTTTATTTATTTTTTTTAATTTTTTTTATATCTCCAAAAACTACGATAGTAGAAAAAACTAATAACATATTTAGAATCAGCGTATTAAAATATGTATGAAAAAAGATTTGTTTTTAACAAAAGAATACCCCAGGTAAGCAAAGATGCAAAGAAGAGTCGGGTCTCTCGGCTCCTGGACGACGGGGTTGACTATTTCCCCCCCTCCGGCGAGGTCTCCGGAACCCCGCTCTTTGGGTATTTGGGTGTCGCGGGGGTTCCTCCGCCCCTCCCCTACGGGTATGGGAAACGTCCCCCCTTGTCCCACCGTTCGGCTCGAGCCCCCTAAAAAAATACTTTATACGCTATTCATATATGTTTGTTAGTTTTCTATCTACCATCGTAGTGTGGATATATAAAAAAATTAAAAAAAAATAATTTTTTTTTCATTTTCCATACAAATTTCAACGCTGATTCCATATATGTTAATAGAGTTTTCTTGTAACCTATCTTAGTTTTCGAGATATCTTGCGGGTAACTTCTTTCGTTTGGCCATATATATATTAGAATATAATATATATATATATACTATAGATATATATATATATATATTATATATATAATATATATATATATATATATATATATATATATATATATATATATATATATATAAAATAGTATATATATATAATAAGGGAAAAAACCTTCTCCTAAAAGAAAGTTTTCTGAAATGAGAAATAAGAGCAATTGAGTGAACTGCTCACTCCAGTAAAGATTGTCATCCTAATTAAAATTAAAAAGCCAACAAAATTAAAATAAAATTCACCATTCAATGAAATCAGAAATAAATTTAAACACGTAATTCCAAGATTTTAAAAAGCCTGGATAGAATTGTCTCCAAAAGAATTACTCCGAGGACTGCTGTTAAGAAGGAAATTAAAATGCGAAAAAACATTGATAGCATACTGAAAAAGACTAAAAATCTTCAAGACCCTCTATATAGGCTGCAAACGAGTGTAAGATAAAAGGTAAGATAAAAGAACACAAAGACTTTAAAAAGAGTTGAAAACTAATTTAAAATATTTATGATACTGTATAAATATATATATATATAGTATATAAGTTATAATATAAATATATATAATATATATATATATAATATATATAGTATATATATATATAATAATATATATATATACTATATATATGAGGTGGGCATAAAGCGCAATGAAAGCGCAATTGCGCTTTAGGTAGAAAAATTCGTGTAGATATATATAGATATATAGTATATATATATATAGATATGATAATAAAATAATATATATAATATTATATATATATATATATATATATATATAAATATATATATACTATATATATAATGTATATAAGTATTTTAAACTTTCATAATTAATCCATCAGTCACTATTGTGACCAGTATTCCTAATGGGTGCAGATGACTGTATTCGCGAGTGTTTAACCTGAAAGTTGTGTTTAAGGAAATCGTGAATGCATTGATCATCATTTCCTTTTATATTCTTTGTAAATAGTATTTTTTTTCCTGAAAATCTAGGATGTTATAGTGAGGAACATGGGGAGAGGTTCCATCTATCAAGGTGATGGGAGAAAGATACCAAGGAAGAGGGGATACACACGCAGACTATTGTTGGAGCCGTCAACGTGATTGTCCACATTCTGCACACAGAAGACACACATTCTGCACACAGAAGACAATCATATTGACAGCGATTTGTAATGCATTAATGGTGATTTCATTGTACTGAATTGAATGTTTTGAACCTATGGCATTTTATTAACAATTGAATATATATCTTTCGTGGTTTTTTTGTTTTTGTTTTTTTTTGTGAATACGTTACAACCTAACAATTTAATGTATTTTTGTGACCAGCCTGTATCTCAAAAACTAGAGCCAATCTAGAAAACGGAGGTCTATTCGGAATCAGAGCAACAAGTTACCTATAAAAGACCTTCAAATAGTTTGCCGCAAAATCTTTGTTGGCCAGTGTTATAGATTGAATTTTTTTTTCTTTTCAATTAACATTGATTCTAACACGAGACATTCTCATATCCAGGTCAGTGAGAATAGGAAAAAGTTGAAATCATAATTTAAACTTTTTATAACCAATTGACTCGTGATTACAGATTTCAATTAGATTTGAGCTTTTGAAGAAGATTCAAATTTTAAATCATTTCAAGCTACTCTAAAGGCTCAACAATTGCTTTAAAAAACTTTCTATATTTCGCTAGAATCTATTATAACTCTTCACTCACCTTGTTTTTTCAAAATTTTATTTCTAATTTTCCAAAGAAATATAGTAGTTGTCCGTCTTGGTGACCTAAAAGCTTCCATGTTGTTTTCAATAAAGTTTTAATGTGTTGTACTCCATACGAATATGAAAAGCAAATATACACACAATACTTATATTTCGCGTTGAAACACCTCTAAAAGTTTCTTTCTGTGTCGCTGCGCCATCATCTTTTGTACAACAGAAATCACTGTTATTATTCAGCCCATTCGTATAAATAGCTCCGCAGAGAGATTCTTTTGTGCTTTCCGAAAGAAATAATTTTAAGAACTCTTCCGTAACCACAAATAGGCTCATCCTTATCTATTAATAAGACTTATTCATTTGGCCTTTTATTAAACTATCAACAAAAAATTTAATTTATATATATATATATATATTATTAATATATAGATATATAAGTAATATAGTATGATATATATATAATATATATATAACTATATATAAGTATATATAATATATATATAATATATATATATATATATTATATATGATATAGGATATAATATATAGGTACACCGGAGTGGAAATCCTTACTTGCTGGAACATAATTTTTCTCTCTCTCTCTCTCTCTCTCTCTCTCTTATATAATATATATATATATAATATATATATTATAATATTATATATATATATATAAATAATATATATATATATATATATATAAATATTATATAGCCAGGCCTCGAGAAGAGCCACCAATCCATATCTCAAAAGACTACAACAGCTGACCCGGGAAGAAAGGGAAATATATTGCCCTGAATCCTGGCCAAAATGGTACGAGGAAACTGTAAAAAAAAATAATAACAAAAGATATAGAGGTTGAAGATATGAAGCGCTACAGGGAAATAAATACATTTTGGAAATCCTTGTAAAATTTTTAGAAAATGTAAAAAAAAAAGCAAAAAAAAAAAAAACAAACAAAAATTGCTATTTTTTTTTGGGGGGTGCTGGGACATAGTATTAATATATTATTTGTTAAGGTATTACACGCAATTTAGGGGCTCGAGCCGACGGGGAACACAGGGGGGACGTTTCCATACCCGAGGGAGGGGGAGAACCCCGCCGGCCGGAAACACCCAATACCAAAAGAAACAGAAACCACAATGAATAAAGATGGGAGTTTGATGAAGGATGAGAGTGATGGAAATGTGGAAGAATATTTTCGAAGTGTTGAACTTGAGCATGTGAAGGGGGGGGAGGGGATGGAGGTGTTGGAACGAGGAAGGACTTGAGATGGAGGAAATAAACATGTAAGAATCAGAGCAGCAATCAAGACGCTAACAGAGGGAAAGAGCCCTGAAAACTGATGAAGCTGAGTGCGAAAATGTATAAGACAGGGAAGGGAGTTGAAAGATGGATTCACGAATTGTTAAATGAAATATGTGTCAGAGAGTGTGTGTGTGTGTGGAGAAGCAATAATATGTCCTATATATAAGAAGGAGATCGAAGGAAGAGTATAATCCAATAAGAAGAAACCCTTGCTAAATGTGCGCCAGTTTAAAAATCTATGAGAGTGTTAGAGAGAATGCAAGGAAACAAAGTCGATAATAACATAGGAGTCTGCAGTATATGTTTCAGGGTTCGGGAAAAGCACAACAGCCAGAATATTATATGGAAAAACCTTAATAGAAAAAATGATAGAATGGAATAGAAGGCAATGTAGGCATTATAACCTGAAAAAGCTTTTGACAGTAAACAGAAAAAACTGTGGAGAATCTTGAAAAGCCGAAATATGGGATACCGTAGAAACTTATAAGAGCAATAAAAAGTACACACTGCAGTGTCCAGAAATACGATAAGATCAGATCAAAGAAGAGAGAGATGGTTTGAGGGTAAAATATGGAGTGAGACAGGGTAGTTCTTATCACCCCTGCTGTTGTATTGTACCATGACTTAGAATCTGAAAAGAATATCAATAGAATAAATGGAAGCATAACTCTGACTATAGCAGATTATCGGTCATAATACAGGAGGAGGACTGACCTGGCAGGATGTGATAGACAGATGGAACACCCAAGTGAGAGAAGATGGATATGAATAACTTAGAATAAGTCCAGAGGTCTACATTACTCCCACCAGAGAAAGAAAAGAAATAAATAATTTAAATGTTGGAGGGAAATGAATTCCGTCAAGTGGATAAATTAAGTATCCGGTTGTAATTTGAAGAAATAGAAGAATTAATGAGAGAAATGAAAAGAAGTTCGCCAAAAAAAAAACGTGGAGCCCTATACCCGATACGGAGAGAAAAATCAATACCAACAGATTAAAATGCTAATATATAGGTCAATGCCGAGACCTTTACTGACATATGGCTCCGAATGTTGGGCACTGACTACGGTGCAGGAAGAGGAGATTGAAGGCGGACTGATATGAGCGTTTTTGAAGTGATCAGGGAGGACATATAAGGGAAGAAAAAGGTATGCAATGAAGACGAGTTGAGGATCGGAAATCAAATAAATAACAGGTCCAACGAAATCAGCTGAGATGGTACGGACATGTTAAGAGGATGGGTTTGGAGGGGAAGGTCCGAGAAGAATGATGGATTGGACACCTGCAGAAAGAAAACCGGTGGTCAGACCGAGAAGATGGATAGACGACGTGGGAGAGGCCATGGGAGCAAGAGAAAAGACGATTAAAGAGGTCGAAGAGAGAAGAATAACGGACAGAAATGCCTAGAGTTGTTCTGTGAGGCGACACCTCACAGATCCCTTTGGATCTACCAGCGGAATATAAAAGATAGGATATATATATATTATTATATTATATAATAATATATAGATATATATTATAAATGTATATATATATATATATATATATATATTATAATATATATATATATATAGTGAATATTTTGGTACAAACTATCATCGATCATATCTCAAAAACTACAATAGTTACAGCAAAAGAATACATTTTGGAATCCTGGCAAAATTTATGCGGAAACTGTTAAAAAAAAAAAAAAAAAAAAAAAAAAAATGAAAAAAAAAAAATCATATCCAAAACTTCTAATAGCTACAGCGAAAGAATACATTTGGGAATCCTTGTAAAATTTAGTTAGGAAAAATGTAAAAAATAAATAATAAAAATAATATAAATAAAATAAAATATGGCTTTTTTTTTAGGAGCAGGACATAGTATATAGTATATTATTTGTAAAGGTATACACGGCAATGTAGGGCCGAGCCTACGGAAACCACCCAGGGGGGACGTTTTTCCATACCCCGTAGGGGAGGGGCGAGGAACCCCCGCGGACACCCAAATACCAAAGAGCGGGTTCCGGAGACCCTCCCCGCGGGGGGAATAGCCCTACCCCGTAGTTCCCGATTCGGCCGAGAGACCCGACTCCTTGCCATCGGTGCGTCTAACCCTTGGGT